>JAOTQR010029939.1:0-34169 GCA_025774065.1 Solanum ossicruentum | reverse complement strand
AAAAAAAACAATTGAAAGATTTGTTCGAAAAGGGATTTATTAGACCTACTCAATCAACTTGGTGTGCTCCAGTGTTTTTTGTGAAAAAGAAGGATTAGTCAATTAGAATGTGCATTGACTACTGGCAATTCAATAGGGTAGCTATAAAAATATGTATCCTCTTCCAGAGATTGATGTCTTGTTTGACCAATTGCAAGGGGCTAGCTTCTTCTCTAAGATTGATCTTCGATCTTCGTACCATCAAGTAAGGGTGAAGGAGTTTGACATTCCTAATACGGCTTTCTGGACTAGATATGGGCATTATGAGTGTGTTGTGATGTCATTTCGGTTGAATAATGCACCGGCCATCTTCATGGACCTAATGGATAGGGTCTTCAAACCTTACATTGATTCCTTTTTTGTGGTCTTCATTGATAATATATTGATCTATCGACATAGTAGGGAGGAGCATATGGGTTATTTGAGGGTGGTGTTGCAAAGATTGAGGGAGGAGAAATTGTATGCTAAATATGATAAATGTGAATTTTGGTTGAAGGATGTTGCATTTTTGGGTCATGTGGTGTCGGGAGATGGTATAAAAGATGTGACTAGGAATTGACCTAGACCATTGACCCTATTGGATATTACGAGCTTCTTAAGCCTTGCGAGTTACTATAGAAGATTTGTGAATGGTTTCTCCTCCATTGCTTCCCCTATGACCAAATTGTCTCATAAGAAGGTTACGTTTATGTGGACCGATGAATGTGAGAGAAGCTTTCAAACAAAGGATAGGCTTGTGTCCACTCCTATATTGTCACTACTGGATGGGCTTGAGGGTTTTGTTGTGTGTTATGATGCATCTAGTGTTGGTTTGAGTTGTGTGCTAATGCAAAATGTTAAGGTCATAGCCTTTTCTTCTAGACAACTCAAGGTGCACGAAAGGAATTACAATACCCATGATGTAGAGTTAGCCGCCGTGGTGTTTGAATTAAAGATTTGGCGTCATTATTTGTATGGGGTGCATGTGGATGTCTTCACTGATCATAAGAGCCTTCAATATGTCTTTACTCAAAAAGATCTCAACTTGAACAAAGAAGGTGACCAGAACTTCTCAAAGATTATGACATGAGTGTGCATTATCATCTAGGTAACACAAATGTGGTAGCGGATGCTCTGAGTCAGGTGTCTATGAGTAGCCTAGCCCATGTTGAGGGTGGTGATAGGGAGATGGCTAGAGAGGTGAATATATTTTCTAGATTGGGGGTTAAGTTGGAAGAGGTGGGAGATGGAATTGTTGTTGTTGATGGTTCCAAATATTCCTTGGTTGATGAGATGATAGCAAAACAAGATCTGTCCTCCTCTTTGCTTGAATTGAAGGCCTTGGTGAAAGAGGGCAAAGTAGAGGTTTTCTCCCAAGTAGGAGATGGGGCCCTTAGGTACCAAGGTAGGTTGTATGTGCCTTTTATTGATGGTTTGAAGGAGAAGATCCTTAATGATGCCCATAAATCGTCTTATTCTATGCACCCCGGTTCCACCAAAATGTATAGAGACTTGAGAGTTGTGTATTGGTGCGGAGGCATGTATAGGGATATTGCCAAATTTTTTTCTAGTTGCTATTGTTTTCAACAAGTCAAAGCCAAACATCAAAGGTCGGGTGGCCTAACCCAAGACATAGAGATTCCTACTTTTATGTGGGAGGTGATTAATATGGATTTAGTAGTTAGGTTACCCAAGACTAGAAAAGGTTTTTATTCCATTTGGGTGGTGGTTGATATGATGACGAAATCGGCTCACTT
This sequence comes from Solanum ossicruentum, assembly GCA_025774065.1. Classification (NCBI taxonomy): domain Eukaryota; kingdom Viridiplantae; phylum Streptophyta; class Magnoliopsida; order Solanales; family Solanaceae; genus Solanum; species Solanum ossicruentum. The sequence goes on along the minus strand of JAOTQR010029939.1, from coordinate 32,394 downwards.
TCTACGGTTAACACCACATATGGGGCTGAAGAGTATGCAAGGTTCTACGTCCATGAGTTAGTGAGGATGCATATGGTTCTTTTGTCCATCATATCAGATCATGGTTCATAATTCAGTTTACACTTTTTGAGGTCCTTTCAAAGGGGTCTTGGTACAAAAGTCCACCTTGGTTTACCCTTTCACCCCAAATGGATGGCCAAGACAAAAGAACCATTCAAACACATGAGGATATACTAAGGGCTTGTGTATTGGAGTTGAGGGATAGTTGGGATGACCATCTTCCTTTGATTTAATTCGCATACAACAATAGCTATCACTCTAACATTGATATGGCTCCTTTTGAGCCTCTTTATGGGAGATATTATAGATCACCGGTTAGTTGGTTTGAGGTAGGAAAGGTGGCTTTGTTGGGACCAGATCTGGTTATTGATTCTCTTGAGAAGGTTAGGATGATTAGATAAAGTTGAAGATGTCGCAAAGTCGTCAAAAATCTTATGCTGGTGTGAGAAGAAGAGACATTGAATTCAAAGTGGGTGATTGGGTTTACTAGAAGGTTTCTCCAATGAAAGGTGTGGTCCATTTTGGTAAAAAGGTCAAGTTGAGTCCACAATGTATTTTTCCTTATGAGGTCATAAAAAGGCTTGGCAAGGTAGCTTATGAATTGAAGTTTCCAAGTGAAATGAATTTGATTCACCCGGTGTTCCATGTCTCTATGTTGAGGAAATATGTTAGTAATCATAATGCCATTGTGCCTCTTGATGTTGTGGGTGTTGTTAAGTATAAGTTGACTTATGAGGAGGCTCCGGTTTGGATCCTGGATAGGTAAGTGAAGAGATTGAGGAACAAGGATTAGCATATGTTAAGGCCCTTTGGAGGAACCAAGAAATTGAAAGTGCTACTTTGGAGGCCGAAACGGAAATGCAAAAGCAGTCCTTATCATTTCCACTCCACTCAAGCCTAAGTTATCAATTCTAAGTCCCTTATGTGATTTCAAATCTTATGCTTCAGGCCTTATGTCATTCATATGCATTCCTTTTTTAGTTTGCAAGTTATGATGATTTTACATGTATGATCAAATTTTGAAATTGGTGTTTTAAATGTAATGTTGTATTTTAGTTGGGGCTAAATTATTTATGATCACTCTTTCTTTGTACGCCACTTTTACATTCGGAGACGAATATTCCCAAGGGGGAGATATTTAAATGACACTGAAAAGTACCCGAAAACGTGCCTCAGAATACTCGAAATTTAAATCCCATGCATCTCAAAGTTCATTCGTTATTTCTAAATTTTGACTTCATATTCGTGATCAGGGAGTAAAATGGATGAAAAAAAGGTCTAACCCCGATTTAAGAGAGAAAGATTAGCAATTATGATTTTCGAAAGTGCAATTTCCTGAGAGCAGTGTGTGCCGCTTCCGCGACTTGCACTAGTGTATTCTTCTGACTCCCCAAATTCAAGTCCCAAACCCTCATCACAGGCTAAGGTTTTCCTTCAAAGGTTCTTCTTCAAGATTTAAGTCTCCATCTCTAATCTTCACCAAGTTCATCTCTAAGACAAGGTATGTGGGTTTCTTCCATGGGTTCCTTTCACCCATGATACCTAAGCCTCCTTTAACTTAAATTGCAAGATTTAAAGATGATTTACAAATGGGTCCTAATTATTATGAAATTCATTGCACACTATGTTTAAGTTATGTAAAGTTATGATTCATTTGCAATTTTTTTAGCTATAAATCTTGGATCTTTTGTAATACTTTAGAAGGGTTTTTGATGTATATTACTTGAGGGTGTTGCAAGATATGGATTGATGGTTTTGCAATGGATTTTCTTGCATGATTTCATCTCTTATGTGCATGGTTTTATACTAGCACTTCACACCGTGTAAGTGTTTGATAAAATGTCCGGATGTGGATTCTTGAGGAGTTGAAGGTCCAAAGCATGAGATATGATATGAATGACTATATGATGATGAAATGTGCTCATGAATATGATATACTCTATATAAAGTGTTGCATTAGACCATACCCGATCAGGGGTACAAGAGGCCGGGTAACCTTGTTGGGGGTTTATACTCATTAACCATGCAAGGGATTTATACTTTCTCACAGGGTTAATAAGGTGTGATTATCATAAACCACGTGAGGGTTTTATACCACACAACCACCAAGAAGTTTTTACCTTGAATACCTAACTTGGTCTCTTCTACATATATGATGTCCTATTTGGGCATGAGTTATTTAAGCATGTTTTACTTAAGCACTGGTCATACATGTCATATTGTTACATTATGCTTATTGCTTAACACTTGGCATTTTGATTATGATGCCTACCTATTGTTGCATTGCATCCTTCATACTTAGTAAATTCAAGCATAATAATGTATACTCTTGCCTATTTGATATGCATGTAGGAATCGGAGCCCAAGTTAATCATCCTCCTCCACATGACTAGATCGGTGCTACTCAAACTAGTTGGTGAGTCCTCCACTTTGGGGACCTTAGTCTACTCTCTCATGTTATGTATTGAGACACATATTTTTATGTTCTATTTGACTAAGAGAGTGAGGTCGGTTTCTTTGTCTTGGCCCCCATTCTTATCTATGTAGTAGAGGTGGTTGTTGGGCATGTTTGTACATATGATATGAGTTGACTCTAGTCTCTTGATGATGATATTGTGCAAGCCTTTTCCCTTAGCATCGGATTCCCCATCCGTTTATCTTTTGAAGCTTGATCTATTGTTTCTGCGACCAAGGATATGTGATGATGCTCTAAGAGGCTTGCTTGGGGTCCATTCGGTTCCCCTTGTGTCTTGTCACATCTACCCCCTAGGCTTGGGTCATGACAAAAAGTGTGACTCATACTATGGGGATACCATAGGGATAGGGCATTAACATGGATTCACATAGCACATAACATATAAGAACTAAGGGGTGGGTAAGTATGACTCACTCTATGGGGGCAATATAGGATAGAGGATTGTCCAATTTTCCATAACAAACTATATGCTCATCATAATAGTCATAATCTAGTCATAGTAGTCATATCCAAGAGATAGCTATATTCATAAGCTCCACAAATCAACACATAACATATATCTGCACAAGAGTCTACAAAATATACAATAATGCCTCTAGTCATAAGATAGGATCAGGGCCAAGAGATATCCCAGTCTCACCATCAAAGTAAACAATAGCATAAATGGAATCAATATAAGGTAGATGGTTGGTGGCTTGTTCTTGGAAGATAGGACTCACCACAACAACTTTCTCAAATATGACTAGTCGTCAAACGATGGATGAATGCATTCTCCAATCCCTATATGGTGATATCATGTAGGAAAAATTATGTGTTAATATGTTTGAATATACTAGTATACGGGCGTGCAAAATTAAAGAAAGATGATGTTAACCTACACAATATGTCACGTGAAAACACTAGAGTAGCCATAAATCACATATACTATCACTCAATGAGCCACTACTTTCCTGAATTGTGTAAAGGGAGGGTTGTACCCGTTCTCTTAAATACACACTTAGTCAATGATATGACTTTGTTTAGGGAAGGTTAGACCTATCCTCATTTATACAATGTGCAAAAGGAGGGTTGTCCCCATCCTCATCGATACACTCTTAGTTGATATAACCATATGCATAGAGCAGATTGTACCTATCCTCATCAATGCATTATGTAAAGGGAGGATTGTGCTCGTCCGCATCAATACACACTTATCTCATACATACATATTCAGAGGGAAGGTTATACCTATACTCATCTATGTATGTATAAAGGGAGGGTTATGCATCCTCATCAATACACATTTGTGATTACATACTCATGCAAGATGGCATGTCATATGCACACCCATATGGTTAGAAATCAAGTTCATATTATTAGAAAATTACATCATAATGGTATTCAACTGGTATCATACTCATGTTCATAGATTCATGCTGAATTCTTGTTCATAACCATATTTTAATCAAAATCGTAGTCATAAATATATGTGGGCTTAACCCACTTTATGATTTTCATAAAATTCAATGCTTATGAATGCATATGCCATGAAATATGTGAGAATAGCATGGGTAATTGAGGTTCAATCTACAATCAACAATACAATATGAAATTTAAGTAATCCATAATTAAATCTATATCTAAATCATAACACAGATGACCCATGATTAGTTCAAACTTTAAAGGGATAATGCATAATCAGATCTTCATAATAATCAAGTAATTCAACATGTTAGGGCGTAAATCAACTTAAATCATCAAATAAGCATAACATATACTTCAGTTGAATTTAACAATCAATGATTTCTAAAACTCATATTTAAAATAAGCAAAATATCATGAAATTCAAGTGAAAAGTGTTTAGGTCTTCTTTGTTGAAAGGGACCAAGAATCAATACCACAAACCTTAGTTAATGTATAAGATTGAAGAAGAAGTTTGAAGAAGAATGAGCCTTTCCTTGATTTCTAAGCTTAGCTTTCACTACAGTTCTTAAGAGTTAATTGAGAGCATTTGAAGTGTGAGGAAGGAATTTGAATGATAGAAATAGAGTTTAGGTCATTTGGAGGTCTTAGGATAGCATAGGAAGTCACAAAAGTCCCTTAAGAGTAGCCATAATTACAAAAATCATTAATGAAGCAGAATAAAATTTCTTGCCATGGGTCCAGTGAGAAGGGCTCACGTTCTGTATAAGTTCTCATGGTTTGTAAAACCCTCCCATGATACAACAATAAGCTAAATCTCAAAAGTTACTACACAAAAGGTCTTTTAAAAAATGGGTAACTTCTTGATCCGAATTCAATATGAGGTGAAATGGGATGCGTTGGTAAGCTAATTTGAAGAGATTCAATTTGATAACTTGCAGCACACTAGGTATTTTTTTTCTAAGAGATATGACCATTTAAAGTTGACTATTCTATTGGTTGTTGTAATAAGCTTTGCCAATGGAATTCCTTTGAACTGGACATGATAAAAAAGGCCCATTACGACCTAAACCACCTAAATAAGCTTGAATTGAGAACTTGAAAGTGATATTAGCTTGATCCTGAAGATTCTATACTTAGAAAAATTCAACATAGGCATCCTACACAGAAGGTGGTATGGATTGCATAAAGCCATATGGTCCATGTACTCCTCCATAGCACTTCACCTTGAAAATTCTTCATGTTGAAGTTCTAAGACTGTGATCCAATACTCAGAAAGTTTTCACTCTAGCACCTACATAGAAGGGCCTTATGGACTGTGAAGCACCATATGATCTATTAGAGGGGCCATCCACTTGCCTTAGGCTCAAGATTGTGGAATCTCAAGCCCAAGGATACCATAAGGTCCACCACACGCTCCATATAGTATGGTATGCCTTGGTCCCAAACTTCATATTCATTAAGGCGCTCGCATATTACACAAGGCCAAGGTCTATTTCAAGTAGGCTCAACACGATTTGTATAGCACCACACGGATCGTGAAGGCTCCCATGAAGCATCACCTTGGTCCAAAAATTTCTATAGCCAAAATTTTAAGCTCCATTGAAGTCGTAAAAAGTTTGGGTCCTCAGAATTTGCACTTTTCTTACTTGGAGCTCTTGTTCTTCGAAATGCCACAAAAATGTGCTTTGAAATACCCATAATCATAATTTTCACATATCTCAAGATCCATGCTTGATATTGAAAATTTGTTTTTATATTATTGATCAAGGGGAAAGATTGAGTGAGAAATAGGTATAACCTTAGATTTTAGAGGGACTGTAGTGAAAAATAACTTAGACAAATTTTTAATTTCCAGTGGCCATCCATGCCTTGGCCGTGACGCACCAGGGTGTGGATTAGTTTTAGAATGAAGTTCACTTCTAGTATGCATCGCGCCAAGGGTGTGCGACCAATGTATTATTTTTCTTGATTTTTCTATCTCGGCTAAGGTCATTGGGGTCATAGCCCCATGCCTACTTATGCATGAAAACACCTATACTTAGCCATTTTTCAACTCTATATCACTCTAAACCCTCTCAATAAATCCTCTCCAAGACTTAAGGGAATTTTATTGGCAGTGGTATAGGGAGAGACATTGCCGAGATCATGTCGGGATGTCACAATTGCTAACAAGTGAAAGCCAAACATCAAAGACTAGGAGACCGAGCCCAATACATAGAGATTCCTACTTGGAAGTGGGAAGTGAGCAACATAGATTTTGTGGTTGTGAAGCATGCCATGACTATGTGTAGGAGGTTGTGAGGAATTTAAGGAAATAATTCCCTTCTTCATGTTCTATGTCGTGCTATAGAGTTGTAGTGAGTTTTCCTCCTAATGATTGTTCTTTGTTATGCTAGATCATACCAAACACTCGAGGACGAAGGGCTCAAACTCCCGAGGAACAACCTACCAACGGTGAGCTCTGGGATTCTCTTACTATGCTTTCCCAAGTGGTGGTCAACCAAGTAAATCAAGGGGCCTAAGCCTCAAATGCTACTACCTCGGTAGCTAGGGTAGGAGACTTTATGAGGATGAACTGTCCGATTTTCTATGGGTCAAAGGTGGATGAAGATCCACTAGAATTTGTTGATGAGGTCTATGAAATCTTGAATATCATCGGTGTTGGGCCAAATGAAAAGGTGGAGTTGGTGGTGTACTAATTCAATGTGGTAGCTCAAATATTGTATGATCAATGGAGAGGTGAGAAGGGGGTTGGTAATTTGGTGCTTTGGGAGGAGTTCAAATTGGCTCTCCTTAACCAATTTTTCCATCTTGAGCTCAGGGAAGCTATGTTGGTTGTTTGTGAACTTGAAAGAAGGAGTTATGAGCGTGAGGGAGTATGCCTTCAAGTTTTTTCAACTTTCAAAGTATGCAACTCATCTGGTGGTTGATCCTAAATCTAGGATGAATAAGTTCGTGATGGGGGTCTCCGACTTGGTAAGTAAAGAATGTCGGTCTGCCATGCTAATTAGTGACATAGACTTGTCTCGGTTGATGACATATGCCGAGAAAATAGAGGAAGAAAAGATGAGGAAGAGAAGGGGGCATGAGTCCAAGAGGGATCGATTGAGGGTAATTTCCTAAACGGTGCTAAATTTAGTCAAGGCCAAAGGCCTCCTCTAGCTACCAATAGGGGGTTCGCCAATTTCCCTAGACCTGAAAGTGTTAGTGCAGTGGCTTCTATTGATGTGTTCCCTAAATGTGAAAGGAGCAATGGAGGCCCATGTTTGAAGATTTCTTATACATGCTATGAATGTGGGAGTTTGGTCCTAAGAAGGTAGATTGTCCAAGAAACCATGGAAACTCTGGGGTGCTAATGCAGTTCCATTGGGGAGAGGTGGTCCTCAAGGTGGTGCCCTAATGCACAATCAATTTATGCTCTACATGGACGGAAGGGGGTTGGTAAGCTCCCCGATGTTGTTACTGGTATGTTAAAAATCTTTGACTTTGATGTGTATACTTTGATTGATCAGGGTGCCATTCTTCCCTTTGTTACACCTCTTGTTGCTAAAAAGTTCCACGTTATTCCCGAGTTGTTGAATGAATCATATGAAATGTCTAATTCTATTCGTGCCTCTGCTATTGCTTGGAAAGTTTCTAAAAGTTTTCCTATTTGCATTTTACATAAGTTGTTACCTAGTGATCTTGTCGAATTAGACATGGTAGATTGTGATGTCACACTTTGGATGGATTGGTGCCATGCCAACTATGCTCCTGTTATTGTAGAACCCATAGGATGAAGTTTCAATTTCCTAATGAGCCCGTCCTTGAGAGGGAAAGTCAAGAAGTGGTGGTCAAGGGTAGATTCATATCATGCATTAAAGCCCGTAGGTTGATCTCTAAGGGGTGCTTGTATCATCTAGTGAGGGTTAAAGATGTGGAGTCCAAAGTCCTTTCCATTGAGTCAGTCACCATTGTAAATGAGTTTCTTGATGTCTTCCCAAATGACCTTCCCGATGTCCCTCACGAAAGGCAGTTACATTTTAGCATAGATCTCCTCCCTAACACTCAACCTATCTCCATTCCCCCTTAACATATGGCCCCAACGGAGTTCAAGGAGTTAAAAAAACAATTGAATGATTTGTTTGAAAGGGATTTATTATACCTAGTCAATCACCTTGGGGTGCTCCAGTGTTGTTTGTGAAAAAGATGGATTGGTCACTTAAAATGTGCATTGACTGCTGCCAACTCAATAGGGCCACTATAACGAATAGGTATCCTCTTCAAAGGATTGATGTCTTGTTTGACCAATTGCAAAGGGCTAGCTTCTTCTCTAAGATTGATTTTCGGTCTTCGTACCATCAAGTGAGGGTGAAGGAGTGTGACATTCCCAATATGGTCTTCAAGACTAGATATGGGCATTTTGAGTGTGTTGTGATGTTGTTTCGGTTGTCTAAATGCACCAGCCATCTTCATGGGCCTAATGAATAGGGTCCTCAAACCTTACCTTGATTCTTTTTTTGTGGTCTTCATTGAAGATATATTGATCTATTCACTTAGTAGGGAGGAGCATAAGGATCATTTCAGGGTGGTGTTGCAAAGATTGAGGGAGGAGAAATTGTATGCTAAATATGATAACTGTGAATTTTGGTTGAAGGAGGTTGCATTTTTGGTAACGTGGTGTCGGGGGATGGTGTAAAAGTGAAAGCTAAGAAAACCAATGTGACTAGGAATTGACCTTGACCGTTGACCCCGTCGAATATTAAGAGCTTCTTGGGCCTTGCGAGTTACTATAGAAGATTTGTGAATGGGTTCTCCTACATTGCTTCCTCGATGACAAAATCGACTCATAAGAAGGTTAAGTTTGTGTGGACCGATGAATCCTATATTGTCACCACTGGATGGGCTTGAGGGTTTTGTTGTATTTTGTGATGCTTCGAGAGTTGGTTTGAGTTGTGTGCTAATGCAAAATATTAAGGTCATAGCCTTTGCTTGTAGACAACTCAAGGTGCATAAAAGTAATTATCATACCCATGATATAGAGCTAGCCGTCGTGATGCTTGAATTAAAGATTTGGCATCATTATTTGTATGGAGTGCATGTGGATGTCTTCACCGATCATATGAGCCTCCAATATGTATTCACTCAAAAAGATCTCAACTTGAGACAAAGAAGGTGGCTAGAACTTCTCAAAGATTATGACATGAGTGTGCATTATCATCTAGGTAACACAAATGTGGTAGCGGATGCTCTGAGTCAGGTGTCTATGAGTAGCCTAGCCCATGTTGAGGGTGGCGATAGAGAGATGGCTAGAGAGGCAAATAGATTGGCTAGATTGGGGGTCAGGTTGGAAGAGGTGGGAGATGGAATTGTTGTTGTTGATGGTTCAAAATATTCCTGGGTTAATAAGATTATAGCAAAACAAGATCTTGACTCCTCCTTGCCTGAATTGAAGGCCTTGGTGAAAGAGCGCAAAGTAGAGGTTTTCTCCCAAAGGGGAGATGGGGCCCTTAGGTACCAAGATAGGTTGTGTGAGCCTTATGTTGATGGTTTGAGGGAGAAGATCCTTAATGAGCCCCATAAATCGTCTTATTCTATCCACCCTGTTCCACCAAAATGTATAGAGACTTGAGAGTTGTGTATTGGTGGGGAGGCATGTATAGGGATATTGCAAATTTTTTTCGGTTACCATTGTTTTCAACAAGTCAAAGCCAAACATCAAAGGCTGGGTGGCTAACCCAAGACATAGATATTCCTACTTGGAAGTGGGAGGGGATTAATATTGATTTTATTGTTGGGTTACCCAAGACTAGAAAAGGTTTTTATTCTATTTAGGTGGTGGTTGATAAGATGACGAAATCAACTCACTTTCTATGGTTAACACCACATATAGGGTTGAAGAGTACGCAAGGTTGTACGCCCATGAGATAGTGAGGTTGCATATGGTTCCTTTTCCCATCTTATCAGATCGTGGTTCACAATTCACATCACACTTTTGGAGGTCCTTTCAAAGGGGTATTGGTACAATAGTCTACCTTAGTATGCCTTTTCACCCCCAAACAGATAGCCAAGTCGAAAGAACTATTCAAACACTTGAGGATATGCTAAGGGCTTGTGTATTGGAGTTGAGGTGTAGTTGGGATGACCATCCTCCGTTGATTTAATTCACATACAACAATAGCTATCACTCTAGCATCGGTATGGCTCCTCTTTTAGGCTCTTTATGGGATACATTGTACATCACTCGTTGGTTGGTTTGAGGTTTGAGAGGTGGTTTTATTGGGACCAGATCTAGTTATGGATTCTCTTGAGAAGGTTAGGATGATTTGGTAAAGGTTGAGGATGATCCAAAGTCATCAAAAATCTTATGTTGATGTGAGAAGAAGAGACCTTGAATTCAAAGTGGGTGATTAGGTTTACTTGAAGGTTTCTCCAATGAAAGGTGTGGTCCAGTTTGATAAACAGGGGAAGTCGAGTCCACGATATGTTAGTCCTTATGAGGTCATAAAAAGGGTTGGCAAGGTAGCTTATGAATTGAAGATGCCTAGTGAAATGAATTTTGTTCACCCGGTGTTCCATGTCTCTATGTTGAGGAAATGTGTTAGTAATCATAATGCCATTGTGCCTCTTAATGTTGTGGGTGCTGTTGAGGATATGTTGACTTATGAGGAGGTTCCGGTTCGGATCCTGGATAGGTAAGTAAAGAGATTGAGGAATAAGGAGGTGGCATCTCTTAAGGCCCTTTGGAGGAACCAGCAAATCGAAAGTGCTACTTGGGAGGCTGAACCGGACATGCAAAAGCAGTCCTTATCTTTTCCACTCCTCTCAAGCCTAAGTTATTAATTTTAAGTCCCTTATGTGATTTCAAATCTTATGTTTCAGCCTTTATGCCATTCATATGCATTTCTTTTTCAGTTGGCAAGTTATGATGATTTTGCACGTATGATAAGATTTTGAAAATGGTGTTTTAAATGTAATATTGTATTTTAGTTTAGCTGATTTTTTTATGATCACTCTTTCCTTGTATGCCTCTTTTACATTTGGATAGGAATGTTCCCAAGGGGGAGATATTTAAACGATCCCGAAAAGTGCACGAAAATGTGCTTCAGAGTACCCAAAATTTAAATCCCATGCATCTCAAAGTTCGTTCGTTATTTCAAAATTTCGACTTCATATTCGTGATCAGGGTAAAAATAGGTGAGAAAGGGTCTGACCCTTATTTAAGAGCGAAAGATTAGCAATTATGATTTTCGAAAGTGCAATTTCCAAAGAGCAGCGCGCACCACTGCCGCGACTTGCACTAGTGTATTTTTGTGACTCCCCAAATTGAAGTCCCAAACCCTCATCACAAGCTAAGATTTTCCTTCAAATGTTCTTCAAGCTTCAAGTCTCCATCTCTAATCTTCACCAAGTTCATCTCTAAGACAAGGTATGTAGGTTTCTTCCATGGGTTCCTTTCACCCATGATACCAAAGCCTCCTTTAACTTAAATTGCATGATTTAAAGATGATTTACAAATGGGTCCTGATTATTTTGAAATTCAATGCACATTATGTTAAAGCTATGTAAAGTTTTGACTGTTTTGCTATGTTTTGAGCTATAAATCTTGGATCTTTTGTAAGACTTGAGAAGGGGTTTTGATGTATATTACTTGAGGGTGTTGCAACGTATGTATTGATGGTTTTACAATGGATATTCTTGCATGATTTCATCTGTTATATGCACGGTTTTATACTAGCACTTCACAACGTGTAAGTATTTGATAAAATGTCTGGATGTGAATTCTTGAGGAGTTAAAGGTCTAAACTATGCGATATGATATGAATGACTATATGATGATGAAATGAGCTTATGAATATGATATACTCTATATAAAGCGTTGCATTAGACCATACCCAATCAGGGGTACAAGAGCCCGTGTAACCTTGTTGGGGGTTTATATTCATTAACCATGCGAGGGGTTTATATTTCATCACAGGGTTGATAAGGTGTGATTATCATAAACCATGTGAGGGTTTTATACCACACAAGCACTAAGAGGTTTATACTTTCAATAGCTAGCTTGGTCCTTCTCCAAATATGATATCTTATATGGGCATGATTTACTTAAGCATGTTTTACTTAAGCATTGATCATATATGCCATATTGCAGTATTATGTTTATTGCTTAATACTATGCATTTCGATTATGATGCCTACCTATTATTGCATTGCATCCTTCATACTTAGTATATTCCAATGTACTAATGTATACTCTTGCCTACATGATATGACCATGTAGGAATCGGAGCCCAAGTTGATCATCCTCATCCACGTGTTTAGTTCGGTGCTACTCAAGCTAGTTGGTAAGTCCTCTACTTCGGGGAGCTTAGTCTACTCTCTCATGTTATGTATTGAGACACTCATCTTTATGTTCTATTTGACTATGAGGGTGAGCCTGATTTCTTTGTCTTATCTGTGTAGTAGAGGTGGCTGTTGGACATGTTTTTATCTATGATGTAAATCGACTCTTGTCTCTTAATTATGATATTGTGCAAGCCTTTTCCCTTAGCCCTGGTTTCCCCATTCGTTTATCTTTTGATGATTGATTTATTGTTTCTGCGACCAAGGGTGTGTGATGATACTTTAAGAGGCATGCTTGGGGTCCCTTCGGGTTCAACTTGTGTCTTGTCACGTCTATACTCTAGGCTTGGGTCATGATAGAAAGTGTGAATCATACTATGGGGATACCATAGGGATAGGGTATTAACATGGATTCACATAGCACATAACACATAAGAACTAAGAGGCGGGTAAGTATGACTCACTCTATGGGGGCAATATAGGACACACGATCTTCCAACTTTCCATAACATAGCATATGCACATCATAATACTCATAATCTAATCAAAGTAGTCATATCCCAGAGATAGCTATAATCATAAGCTCCATACATCAACACATAACATATATCCGTACAAGAGTCTACAAGATATACGACAGTGCCTTTAGTCATAAGATAGGATCAACACCAAGAAATATCCCAGGCTCACCGTCAAAGTAAATAATAGCATAAATGGAAGCAACATAAGGTAGATGGATGGTGTCTTGTTCTTGGAAAATAGGACTCACCACAACAACTTTCTCAAATCTGACTATTCGTTAAACGGTGGATGAATGCATTCTCCAATCTCTATATGGTGAGATCATGGAGGCAAAAGTATGTGTTGGTATGTTTTAATGAACTAGTATGTGGGCATGAAACATTAAAGAAAGATGATGTTAACCTACACAATATGTCACATGAAAACACTAGAGTAGCCATAAATCACATATACTATCACTCAATGAGCCACTCCTTGCCTGACTTGTGTAAAGGGAGGGTTGCACCCGTTTTCATAAATACACACTTAGCTCCTGACATGACTTTGTGTAGGGAAGGTTAGACCTATCCTCATCTATATAATGTGTAAAAGGAGGGTTGTCCCCATCCTCATCAATACACACTTATCTCATACATACATCTTTATAGGGAGGATTATACCTATACTCATCTATGTATTGTATAAAGGGAGGGTTGTGTGTCCTTATCTATACACATTTATAAGTACATAGTCATGCAAGATGGCATATCATATGCACACCCATATAATTCATATTCATGTAGAAATCAAGTTCTTATTACTAGAAAATTATTTCATACTGGTATTCAACTTGTATCATACTCATGTTCATAGATTCATTCTCAATTATTGTTCATAACCATACTTTCATCAACGTCATAGTCATAAATATGTGCGGGCTTAACCCACTTTATAATTTTCATAAAATCCAATGTTCATAAATGCATATGCCATGAAATATGTGAGAATAGCATGGGTAATTGAGGTTCAATCTATAATCAACAATACAATATGAAATTTAAGTAATCCCTAATTAAATCTATATTTAAATCATAACATAGATGACCCATGGTTAGTTCAAACTTTAAAGGGATAATGCATAATCAGATCTTCATAATAATCAAGTAATTAAACATGTTAGGGTATAAATCAACTTAAAATCATCAAATATGCATAGCATATACTTCAATTGAATTTAACAATCAATAATTTCTAAAACTCATATATAAAATAAGCTAAATTTCATGAAATTCAAGTGAAAAGTTTTAGGGTCTTCTTTGTTGAAAGGGACCAAGAATCAATACCACATAGCTTAGTTAATTAAGAAGATTCAAGAAGAAATTTGAAGAAGAATGATCCTTTCCTTGATTCCCAAGCTTAGCTTTCACTATATTTCTTAAGAGTTAATTGAGAGAATTTGGAGTGCGAGGAATGAATTTGAATGATAGAAATAGAGTTTAGGTCATTTGGAGGTCTTAGGATAGCATAGGAAGTCATAAAAGTCCCTTAGGAGTAGCCATAATTAAAAAAAATCTTTAGTGAAGCAGAATAAAATTTCTTGCCATGGGTCTCATGAGAAGGTCTAACAGTCTATATGAGTTCTCATGGTTTGTAAAACCCTCCCGTGGGACCATACTAAGCCAAGTCTCAGAAAATACTGCACAGGTGGTCTTTTACAAAAATGGATAACTTGTATATCTGAACTCAGTATGAGGTGAAATGAGATACGTTGGAAAGCTAATTCGAAGAGCTTCAATTTGATAAGTTGTAGGACACCAGTTATTTTTTTTCTAAGAGATATGACCATTTTAATTTGACTGTTCTATATAATCTTAGCCAATGGAATTCCTTTGAACATGACTTGATGAAAAAGGCCCATGACGACCTGAACCACATAAATAAGCTTGAATTGAGAACTTGAAAGTGATCTGAGCTTGATCTTGAAGATTCCATACTTAGAAAAATTCAATGTAGGCACCCTATACAGAAGGTGGTATGGATCGCATAAAGCCATATGGTCCATGTACTCCTCTGTGATCCAATACTCAGAAAGTTTTCACTCTAGCACCTATATGGAAGGGCCTCAGGGACTGTTAAGCACCATATGATCTGTTAGAGGGGCCATCTACTTGCCTTAGGCTCAAGAATGTGGAATCTCAAGTCCAAGGATACCATATGATCCACCACACGGTCTAATGACCGTGCACAGATTGTATGGGGTCCTAGTGTGGTATGCCTTGGTCCCGAAATCCATATTCATTAAGTCCCTCACACATTACACAAGGCCAAGGTCCATTCCAAGGAGGCTCCACACAATCTGTATAGCACCACATGGACCGTGAAGGCTCCTATAAAGCATCACCTTGGTCCAAAATTTTCTAGAACCAAAATTTTAAGCTCCATTGAAGTCGTAAAAAGTTTGGGTCCTTAGAATTTGTACTTTTCTTACTGTGAGCTCTTGTTCTCTGAAATTCCCCAAAAATGTGCTTTGAAATGCCTATAATCATAATTATGTATCTCAAGATCCATGCGTGATATTGAAAATCGGACATTATATTATCAATCAAGGGAAAGATTGAGTGAGAAATGGGTATAACCTTTATTTTAGAAGACCCTTAGTGAAAAATAATTTTTGCAAATTTTCAATTTCCAGTGGCCATCCGTGCCTTGGCCGTGACGCACCATGGTGCAGATTAGTGTTGGAATGAAGTTCACTTCTGGTATGCATCGTGCCAAGGGTGTGCGACCAATGTATTATTTTTGTTGGCTTTTCTATTTCGGCTAAGGGCATTGGGGTCATAGCCCCATACCTACTTTTGTGTGAAAACATATATACTTAGCCCTTTTTTAACTCTATATCACTCAATCCCATCTAAATAAATCCTCTCCAAGACTTAATGGATTTTAATTGGTTGTGGTATGAGGAGAGACATTGCCAAGTTCATATCCAGATGTCACAATTGATAAAAAGTGAAAGACGAACATCAAAGGCTGGGTGGCCTAGCCCAAGACATAGAGATTCCTACTTGGAAGTGGGAAGCGAGCAACATGGATTTTATGGTTGGGTTGCCTTAGACTAGGAAACATTTTTACTTCATTTGGGTTGTTGTGGATAGAATGACAAAGTCAGCTCACTTCTTACCGGTCAAAACTACTAATGGTGCCGAAGATTATGCCAAGTTATACATATATGAGTTGGTTAGATTGCATGGCGTGACCTTGCCTTTTAGTTCGGATCATGGTGCTCAATTCACTTCTACATTTTGGAGGTCTTTCTATAGAGGTCTTGGTACTAAGTTTATGCTTAGCAAAACTTTTTATCCTCAAACGGATGGCCAAGCCAAGAGGACTTTCCAAACTCTTAAGGATATGCTTAGAGCTTATGTTTTGGAGTTTAAGGGTAGTTAGGATGAACGTCTTTTACTCATTGAGTTTTCTTACAACAATAGATACCACTCAAGCATTGGTATGGCTCTTTTTGAAGATCTTTATGGTAGGCATTGTAGATAACCGATTGGGTCATTTGAAGTGGACGAAATGGCTTTGCTATGTCCGGATTTGATTAGGGAAGACTTGGAGAAGGTGAGGTTGATTAGGGAGATATTGAAAATAACCCAAAGTAGACAAAATTCCTACTCCGATATGAGAATAAGGGATCTTGAGTTTAGGGTTAATGATTGGGTTTACATGGAAGTCTCAAATATGAAGGGTGTGATCCAGTTTGGCAAGAAGTGAAAATTATGCCCAAGATTTATGTGTCTTTATAAATTTTTGAATAGGGTTGGTATGGTTACATATGAGTTGGAGTTGCCTATGGAGATGAATATAGTTCATCTTGTCTTCCATCTATCCATGTTGAGAAAGTACGTGGGTGACCCAAGTGCAATAGTGCCCTTTGGACAATGTGGGTGTTCTATAAGATAATTTGACCTTTGAGAAGGTTCTAGTGGGGATTTTCTATAGACAAGTGAAGAGGTTGAGAAATAAAGATGCAGCATCCATCAAGGTCCTTTAGACGAATAACCAAGTTGAAAATGCCACATGGGAAGCCGAGACAGATATGAGAAGCCGATATCTATATCTCTTCCATTGTACTTATGTCAAAGGTACTAATTTAAGTCATCTATATGATTTCAAGTCTTAAGTTTCAGCCCTTATTTCATTTTGCATGCACCCATGTTTATGTTGACAAGTTTATGATGATTTTTGACATTCATGTTGAGATTTTTGAAAAGAATATTTAAATGCATTTGTTTACGTTCATGTCGGGCTGAAATCATTGGGATCACTTCCCTTACGTAAGTTTCTTTGACAATTGAGGATGAATATTCCAAAGGGAGATGCCCCAAAAATGTTCATTGGAAATGCCCATAATCGTAATTTCCATATATCTTGAAATTTGTACGTGATATCAAAAATCTGACTTCATATTCTCAATTAGAAGGCAAAATTGATCAAGGAATTAGTATACCTTGGATTTTTGAGGACCCATATCAAAAATAATTATTGCTAATTTTCAATTTGTAGTGGTAATTCGCGACCTGGCCATGACCCGCCAGGGATGCAAATTAGTGTTTAATGAAGTTCATGTCTGGTTTGCATTGCGCCAAGGGCGTGGACCAATGTATTATTTTCCTTAGTTTTTGTATCTTGGCCAAGGGCATTGGGGTCATAGCCCTATGCCCACTTATGCATGAAAACACCTATACATAGCCATTTTTCAACTCTATATCACTCAAGATCCTCTCAAAAAAACCTCTCCAAGTCTTAACCAAATATCTCATTCAAATTTCAGGGTTTCAACCCTATCATTGGAACTTAAGGATTCTTTTCAAGCTCAACTCAAAAAAATCTATGATTGAGATATATGTGTTTCATCCCTTGTGTCCTTTGACCCTTGGAGCCCAATCTCCCTTTTTATGAATATTACATATTTTCAAGTTGTATCATCTATGGGTATCCCTTATTATGAATTTTGATTATAAATTATATTGTGGTTTTATGAAATATTGATTGATTATGCATGTCTATCTATTTCAAGCTTATATTATGAATTGGTTTTGTCTATTGAGACTATGCATGTTTTGAGCTAAGAAACTATGATCTATTATGAGATTTGATGATGGATTTCAAGGTACCATATATGAGGATTTTACAATGTGTTGGTGGGTTGATTTACATTGACTTTTCTCATATTATTTCACTCTTTAGTTTCATGATTTTGAACTAGCATAATGAACCCACCAAGTGTTTGATAAAATGTTTTGACAAGGATTCTCAAGTTATTGATGATCTATTACTTAGTTTATAAGTCAAGTGACTTGATGATGATTAAAGGATCACACATATGCATTGAATTCATGCAAAGTATCTATGGTGTTACAAGTAGACCACACCATGTTGGGGGATGACATGCCCAATCACCCTGTTGAGGGGATGACATGGCTCGACCACCTTGTTGGTAGGTGACATGCTCAATCACCTTGTTGAAGGGTGGATACCTCGATCACCTTGTTGGGGGGTGTCTTTCCAAATTACTATGTTGAGGGGTGGAAACCTTGATCACCTTGTTGGGGAGTGACATGCCCAATCAACATGTTAGGGGGGTGGATACCTTGACCACCTTGTTGGGGTGTGACATGCCCAATCACATTGTTAAGGGGTGGATACCTCAATTACCTTCCAAGAGGGTGATATGCCTTGGATTCCAAGTAGTAGTTTGCTTGGTCTATGTTTGTTATGGTCACTTCCCACAAATGTAATATATATATTTTGCAAGTTTTATGATTTACAAGAATATTTTACATTAAATATTGATCATGTATACCATATTGATATTATACTTATCCATTGTTCATGATTATGCATTTTGACTATGTTGGCTTATGTCTTGTTGCATTGCATCCTACATACTAGTACATTCAGATGTACTAACGCATAATCTATGCCTACTTGATATTACAATGTAGGGACCAAACTACCTCTTAATCATCCTCCACGTGGCTATTTCAATACTTTGGAGTTATGCTTTGGTGATCCTCAAATCCGAGGACAGTATCTTTAGTACTCTTCCTAAGCTGAGACTTATTCAGGTTGAACACTTGTTAATATGAGGGTGTTCCCCAGAAAGTGTCTTGGCCCCCACTCCAATTTATGTTAAAGGTGTTGTTAGATATTAAGATGTAATTATGCTATCATTTTGACTCTTGAAATGTTTTACGATTACCAAAGACTTCTGTTATTCCCATTTCCCTTATTTATATCTCTTGTTGTTGTTATTTTGCTTTCGCGACCAAGGATGTGTGATTGATATGCTAAGAGGCTTGTTTGGGGTTCCAACAGGTTCCCCAATTCTTATGTCGTGTCTAGGCCCTAGGCCTGGGTCGAGACAAACTTGGCATTAGAGCACTAGGTTGTTGATGGTCCTCAGAATCCAACACACTACTTTGATGAGAGTCTTATTCATGGTTGTGAAGCGCGCCACAACTATGAATGGGAGGCTGTGAGACATTTTAGGAAATGTTTCAATTTTTTCCCTGAATAATGCTCTTCGCTATTCTAGATCATGCCTATTGCAAGAGGGAGACTAAGTAGAGCTGGTACACCCCAGGAGCAATTGGTCCCTCCCGCTACTCAAGATCCTCAGGATGGAGGGGTAGCCTAAGATGAGTTCTGAGATGCTATTACAATGTTAGCTCGTGCTATGACGAACTAAATTCACTAAGGGGTCAAAGCCCCTCATGCTCCCACTCCAACTTCTAGGGTGAGAGATTTCACTAGAATGAACCCACCGAAGATCCATGGATCCAAGGCGGATAAGGATCCACAAGAGTTCACCGATGAGGAATAAAAAGTGCTATCTATTATAGGGGCCATTTCGGAGGAGAAAGTAGAGCTAGTAGCCTACCAACTCAAATGTGCAGACCAAATTTGGTTTACACAATAGAAGTCAAAGAGGAGAGATGATGATATTACTCCTTGGGAGATTTTCAAGTTGTATTCCTCAATCGGTTCTTTCCTATTGAGCTAAGGGTGGCCAAAATGGTAGAGTTTATCAACCTTAAGCATGGTTACATGAGTGTGAGGGAGTATGCCCTCAATTTCAACCAACTCTCCAAGCAAGCCCGACAATTGGGTGCACGAACCAAGATCAAGGGTGAAAAAATTTATGTCGGGTGTGTCTGACTTGCTTATTAAGGATAGTCGAACTACCATGCTAATAGTTTATATGGATTTTTCTTGCCTCATGACATATGCCAGACAATTAGATGGGGAAAAGCTTAGAAAGTGAAGAAGTGGTAAGTGCAAGAGGGCTAGTTCTGATGGTGGATTCCAAAATTCCAAGTGTGGCTGATTCCCTCAAGGTCACAAGTTCTAAGGCCAAGGGCCTTCTAATGCTCCTAAAAAGGGGTTTTCTAATGACAATCCAAGATTACAAGGTAGTGGAGGTATGATGCCTAACCCTATGTGGTAAAGATGTGGTACGAGCTATAATGACCCATGTTTGAAGAACTCTAATGCTTGCTATGGTTGTGGTGAAGTGGGTCATAAGGTGATTGATTGTCTTAGCACTCAAAACAAAGGTAGAGTCAGCCACCACAAGGCCAAGATGCAAATACAGGATCAAAGAGATGAGGAGGCCAACAAGGGGGTGCTCCAAGGCAAAATAGATTCTATAGTCTTTAAGGGAGACAATGGGTGGATGACATTCCCGATGTCTTCACCGGTATGTTAAAGGTTTCTAATTTTGATGTGTATGCATTGATTGATCCAGATACCACTCTTTCTTTTATTACACATTTTGTTGGCAAAAAGCTTTATATTAGTCCCAAATTGTTGTGTGAGCCTGATGAAGTGTCTACCCCCGTTGGTAAGTCCATTGTTGCTGAAAGGGTCAAGAGATTATCCTGTGTTCATATTGCATAAGATCATGCCTTGTTATTTTTTTGAGTTTGATGTGGTGGATTCTGATGTCATTCTTGGGATGGATTGGTTACATGTATATTACGCTTCTATTGATTGTAGAACCTGTAGGGTTAAAGTCTAATTCCCTAATAAGCACATCCTTGAGTGGGAAAATTGTGATTTGGTCATCGAGGATAGATTTATTTCTTGCCTTAAAGCCTAAAAGTTGATTTCTAAGGGTTATGTCTATCATCTTGTGAGGGTTAGGGATGTTGAGTCCAAAGTCCTTCCCATTAATTCGATTTGGGTGGTTAATGATTTTCTTGATGTATTTCCCGATGAGCTTCCCGGTGTTCCCCCCAAGGGAAATAGACTTTCGTATAGATCTCCTTATCAACACTCAACCCACTTTTTTTCCCCCTTTCCATATGGCTCCGGTGGAGTTGGAGTTGAAGGAGCAATTGGGTGATTTGTTGGAGAAGGTTTTCATAAGGCCTATTAAGTTACCATGGGCTAGACCAGTGTTATTTGTGAAAGAAGGATGTTTCACTTAGAACGTACATTGATTACCAACAACTTAATAGAGTCACCATAAAGAACAAGTACACTCTACCGAGGATTGATGACCTTTTTGAACAACTTCAAGGGGCTAGTCACTTTTCTAAGATTCATCTTCAGTTTGGCTATCACCAAGTGAGACTGAGGGAGTGTGACATTCCCAAGATTGCTTTCCGGACTACGTATAGGCACATTGAGTTTGTGTTTATGTCCTTTGGGTTGACTAATGCACCGACTATATTTATGGATCTTATGAATAGGGTCTTTAAACCCTACCTCAACTTGTTTTTGGTGGCCCTTATTGATGATATCTTGATTTATTCTCATAGCCAGAAGGAGCATGTGAATGACTTGAGGGTGGTGTTGCAAATCTTGGAGGAGGAGAGGAGAGGTTGTACGCAAAATATGAGAAATGTGACTTTTGCTTGAAAAAGGTTGCTTTTCTAGAGCATGTGGTGTTAGGTGATGTCATTAAGGTGGATTGAAACGACCCCAAAAAGTGCTAGAAAATGTGAAGCGAAATGCCCAAAATTTTAAATTTCATATATCTCCAAATTTGTGCACGAAATAAGAATCCAACTTCATAATCTTTTTCAGGGGGTCAAAATTAGAGGGAAAAGGGTCTAAACGCGATTTTAGAGCAATGGAATCATAATTTCAAATTTCCAAAATTTTAATTTCCAGAAACGATCCACGACAGCACTGCGTCGCGCAGCTGTGGCGGACATGTGTTAATTTTACCTCCACAATAGGTCTGTGTAACAAACTAGAAACGGACGTGTGTATTTTGTTGCCAGTGATATCTATCTCGGTCCAAGGCATTTGGGTCTTGGGCCCAACCATGTTTTTACCTATACTTAGCAAATTCCACCCTCATATTACACAAAACATTTCCCAATGGTCACTCAAATACTTAGTCATATTTTCACTGCCAAATTCAAGTCCCAAACACTTATCTCAAGCTAAGGTTCTTCTTCAAGCTTCAAGTATCCATCACCAATCTTCACCAAGTTCATCTCCAAGTTAAGGTATGCGGGTTTCTTCTATGGGTTCCCTTCACCCATGATACCGAAGCCTCTTTCTACTCAAATTGCATGATTTAAAGTTGATTTAGAAATAGGTCTTGATTATTATGAAATTCATTGCACACTATGTTAAAGCTATGTGAACTTGTGACATTTTTGCTATGTTTTGAGCTGTAAATCTTTGATCTATTGTAAGACTTGAGAAGGGGTTTTGATGTGTATTTCTTGAGGGTGTTGCAAGGTGTTGATTTATGGTTTTACCATTGATTTACCTGCATGATTTCATTTCTATATTTCATGGTTTTATACTAGCATTTCACAAACTCTAAGTGTTCGATAAAATGTTTGGATGTTGTTTCTTGAGGAATTGAAGGTCCAAAGGATGAGAAATTGTATGATTGACTATACGATAATGAAATGAGCCTATGTATATGATATAATCTATATAAATTATTGCATTACTCCAAGCCCAATACGGGGAGGGGAGGGGGGGGGGACTAAGAACCTGGATAACCTAGAAGGGGGTTTGTACTCATCAACCTATGGAAGGATTTGTACTTCTCCAACAAGTGATGGGGAAACATCATCACTAACCTAGATAGGGGTTTGTACTCATCAACCTAGGTAAGGGTTTGTACTTCTCCACCTAGAGGATAGGACGAAATTATCACCAACCTAGCAAGAGGTTTGTACTTCACCACCTAAGTGATGGGCAACATCATCACTAACCTACCAAGGGCTTCGTACTTTGGAAATCTAGCTTGGTCTCTTCTACACATATGATATTCTATATGAGAATGAGTTACTTAAGCATGTTTTACTTGTGCATTGATCATATATGCGATATTGTTATATTATGCCTATTGCCTATTATTATACATTTTGATTATGATGCCTATTTCTTGTTGCATGCATCCTACATACTTAGTATATTCAAACATACTAATGTATACTCTATGCCTACATGATGTCACCATGTAGGAACTGGCTCCCAAGTTAATCATCCTCCTCCATATCGTTTGTTTGACACTACTCAAGCTAGTTGGTGAGTCCTCCACTTTAGGGACCTTAACCTATGTTGCTCTTACTATGTATTGAGACATTCTTCTTTATTGTCTATTTTGGCTATGAGGGTGAGCTCGGTTACATTGTCTTAGCCCCCACTCTTATCTATGTATTAGAGGTGTTTGATGGACATGTTATTCATCTATGCTGAGAGCATAGACTTTATTTTTCTTGATGTCTATGATATGAAAGTGCTTTCCCTTAGCCCTAGTTGTTCCACTTTATTATCTCTTGATGCTTGATTTATTGCTTCCGTGACCAAGGATGTGTAATGATGTTCTAAAAGGCTCACTTGGGTCTCTTCGGGTTCCCCTTGCGCCATGTCACGCCTAGGCCCTATGTTTGGGTTGTGACATGGATCCTAAGAAATGAAGGTGTTTAGAAATTGGCCAAGACCTTTTACTCCATCTAACATTAAAAGTTTCTTGGGTCTTGACAAACTTGGTATTAGAGCACTAGGTTGATAAATCCTCGGAGTCCAACACATCGCATCGATTAGAGTCCTATTCATAGTTGTGAAGCACACTATGACTTTGAATAGGAGGCTGTGAGAAATTTTAGGAAATGTTTTCCTTCTTCATGGTCTAAGTCATGCTGTAGAGTTATAGTAAGTTTTCCCCATATTGATTGTTCTTTGCTATGTTAGATCATGTCATATTCTCGAGCACGAGTGGCCCAAACTCACAAGGAGCAGCCTAAGAATGGTGAGCTCTAGGATGTTCTCACTATGCTTGCTCAAATTGTGCCAACCAAGTTAATCAAGGGGCCCAAGCCCCTTATGCTACTTCCCTGGGAGCTAGGGTAAGGGATATCATGAGTATTCATCCTCCGGTACTCTATAGGTCAAAGGTGGATGAAGATCCACAAGAGTTCATTGATGAGGTCTAAAACATCTTAAATATCATAGGTGTTGGGCCTAATGAAAAGGTGGAGCTGGCGGCATACAAACTCAAAGGGGTAGCCAAAATATGGTACGATCAATGGAAGGGTGAGAATGGAATTGGTAATGTGGTGCTTTGGGAGGAGTTCAAATTGGCTTTCCTTAATTGGTTTTTTCCTCTTGAGCTTAGGCAAGCTAAGTTGGTAGAGTTCATGAGCTTGAAATAAGGTGCTGGGAGTGTGAGGGAGTATGCCTTCAAATTTAATCATCTTTCAAAGTATGCTCCTCATTTGGTGGCCGGCCCTAGATCTAGGATGAATATGTTTGTGATGGGGGTCTCTGATTTAGTAAGTGAAGAATGCCAGTCCACCATGCTAATTAGTGACATGGACTTGTCTTGGTAGAGGACCTATGCTGAGCAAATGGAAGAGGAGAAATTGAGAAAGAGAAGGGGATATGAGGCCAAGAGGGCCCGTCCTGGGGGTAAGTTCCAAAGGGGTGGTCGATTCCCTCAAGGTCAAGTGTCTCATCATGCTACTAATGGGGGGTTTTCCAATGACCTCCCAAGGATTCTAGGTGTTGGTGTTGTGGCTCCCATTGATATGTGTCCTACATATTATAAGAGCCATAGGGGCCCATGTTTTAAAGGTTCTAATGCATGCTTCTATTGTGGGGAGCTTGGTCACAAAAGGGTGGATTTTCCAAGAAACCGTGTGAAGGGCTGGGATGCAAATGCAATTCCATCGAGTAGAGGTGGTCCTCAAGGTGGTTCCCCAATGCACAATCGATTTTATGCTCTACATGGGAGGCAAGGGGTTGGTGAGGTCTTTGTCGTTGTTACTGGTATGTTGAAAAGCTTTGACTTTTATGTGTATGCTTTTGTTGATCCAGGTGCCACTCTCTCTTTTGTTACCCCTTTTGTTGCTAAAAAGTTCCATATTGAGTCTGAGTTGTTACATGAGTCATATGAAGTGTCTACTCCTATCGATGCCTCTATTGTTGCTAGGAAAGTTTTAGGAGTTTCCCTATTTCCATTTTCCATAAGTTGTTGCCTTGTGATCTTGTTGAATTTGACATAGTTGTTTTTGATATCATTTTTGGGATAGATTGGTTGCATGCCTATTATGTTTCTATTGATTGTAGAACCTGTAGGGTCAAGTTTCAATTACCTAATGAACTCGTCCTCGAGTAGGAAAGTCAAGATGTGGTGGTCAAGGGTAGATCCAGTTCATGCATAAAAGCCCGTAAGTTGATCTCTAAGGGGTGTCTTTATCATCTTGTGAGGATTAAAGATGTGGAGTCTAAAGTCACTTCTATAGAGTTGGTTCCGATTGTAAATGAGTTTCTTGATGTCTTCCCAAATGACCATCCCATTGTTCCTCCCAAAAGGGAAATAGATTTTGGTATAAACCTCCTCCCTGACACTTAATGTATCTCCATTCCCCCTTACCGTATAGCCCCGATGGAGTTGAAGGAGTTAAAGGAGCAATTGATAGATTTATTGAAATAGGGATTTATTAGACCTAGTCAATCACTTTGGGGTGCTCCGATGTTATTTGTGAAGAAGAAGGATGGGTCCCTTAGAATGTTATTGACTACCTTAAACTCAATAGGGTCACCATCAAGAGTTGGTATCCTCTTCCAAGGACTGATGACTTGTTTGACCAATTGCAAGGGGCTAGCTTCTCATCTACGATTGATCTTTGGTTCGAGTATCATCAAGTGAGGTTGAGGGAGAGAGATATTCCTAAGATGGCCTTCCAGACTAGATATAGGCATTCTGAGTTTATTATGATGTCGTTTGGGTTGGCCAATGTGCCGGCCATCTTCATCGACATAATGAATAGGGTCTTCAAACCTTACCTTGATTCCTTTTTAATGGTCTTCATTGATGATATTTTGAACTATTCACATAGTAGGAAGGAGCATATGGGGAATTTAAGGGTTGTGATGTAAAGATTGAGGGAGGAGAAATTGTATGCCAAATATGACAAGTGTGTATTTTGGTTGAAGGAGGTTGCATTCTTTGGTCATGTGGTGTCGCGGGATGGTATAAAAGTGGATCCTAAGAAAACCGATGTGATTGGAAATTAGCCTAGACCATTGACCCCATCGGATATTAGGAGCTTCTTACGCCTAGCGGGTTATTGTAGAAGATTGGTGAATGGGTTCTCCTCCATTGCTTCCCCTATGACTAAATTAACTCAAAAGAAGTTTAAGTTTGTGTGGATCAATTAATGTGAGAGGAGCTTCTAAAAATTGAAATACAAACTTGTGTTGGCTCATATATTGTCACTACCGGATGGGCTTGAGGGATTTGTGGTGTATTATGATGCTTCCCGGGTTGGTTTGGGTTGTGTGTTGATGCAAAATGATAAGGTCATAGCTTATGCTTCTAGGCAACTAATGGTACATGAAAGGAATTACCCTACCCATGATCTAGAGTTAGCCTCCATTGTGTTTGCATTAATGATTTGGTGTCACTACTTGTATGGGGTGCATGTGGATGTGTTAACTGATCATAAGAGCCTCTAATATATCTTCACTCAAACAGATCTCAACTTGAGGCAAAGGAGATGTTTAGAACTTGTGAAGGACTATATATGAGTGTGCATTATAATCCAGGTAAGGAAAATGTTGTGTTCGATGCTTTGAGTAGGGATGTCTATGAGTAGTGTAGCACATGTTGATGGTGGTGAAAAGGAGATGGCTAGAGAGGTGCATCAATTGGCTAAATAGGGGGTAAGGTTGGAAGAGGTTGGTGATAATGGTGTTGTGCTTGTTAATGGGTCCAGGTCTTTTTTGGTTGATAAGGTGATAGCAAAGAAAGATATTGACTCCTCCTTGCTTGAATAGAAGGGCTTGGTAAAAGAGGGAAAAGTAGAGGTTTTCTCCCAAGGGGGAGATGGTTCCCTTAGGCACCAAGGTAGATTGTGTGTGTCGTGTATTGATGGCTCGAGGGAGAAAATTCTTGAAGAGCCCCATAATTCTTCTTACTCTATCCACCCCGATTCCACTAAAATGTATAGAGACATGAGCGATGTGCATTGGCGGGGAGACATGAAGAGGGACATTGCCAAGTTTGTTTTTGGCTACTATAGTTGTCAACAAGTCAAAACCAAGCATCAAAGGTTAGGTAGCCTAACCCAAGACATAGAGATTCCTACTTAAATGTGGGAGGTGATTAATATGGATTTTGTGGTTGGGTTGCCAAAGACTAGAAAAAGTTTTGATTCCATTTAGGTGGTGGTTAGTAGGATGATGAAATCGGCTCTCTTTTTACTAGTTAAGACCACAGATGGAGATGAAGAGTATGCAAGGTTGTACATCCACGAGTTAGTCAGTTTACATGGAGTTCCGTTCTCCATCATATCATATTGTGGTTCACAATTCACTTCACAATTTTGGAGGTCTTTACAAAGGTGCCTTGGTAAAAAGGATCACCTTAGTATGATCTTTCACCTCAAAATGGATGGCCAAGTCGAAAGGACAATTCAAACCATTGAATATATACTTAGGGCATGTGTATTGGAGTTGAGGGGTAGTTAAGATGACCATTTCCCTTTGGTTGAGCTTGCCTACAACAATAGATACCACTTTAGCATCAGTATGGTTCCTTTTGAGGCTCTTTTTGGGAGACATTATAGATCATTGATTGATTGGTTTGAGGTTTGAGAGGTTTCTTTAATGGGACCAGATCTCATTATGTAGGCTCTTAAGAAGGTTAGGATGATTAGGTAAAGGTTTAAGATGGCCCAAAGTTGTCAAAAATCCTATGTCGGTGTGACAAGAAGAAACTTTGAATTCATAGTGGGTGACTGGGTTTATTTGAAAGTTTCTCCAATGAAAGGTGTGGTCCATTTTGGTAAAAAAGTGAAGTTGAGTCAAAGATATGTTGCTCCTTATGAGGTCTTGAAGAGGGTTGACAAGGTTGCGTATGAGTTGAAGTTGCCTAGTCAAATAAATTTGGTTCATCCTATGTTCCATGTCTTTATGCTGAGAAAATGTGTTGGTGATCCTAATGGTATTGTGCCTCTTGATGTTATGGGTGTTGTTGAGGTTAACTTGACTTTTGAGGAGATTCAGGTTCAAATTTTGGATAGGCAAGTAAAGAGACTGAGGAGCAAGGAGGTGGTATCCTTTACGGCCCTTTGGAGGAACCAACAAGTCAAAAGTGCTACTTGGGAGGCCAAAGCGGACATGCAAAAGTGGTATCCTTATCTTTTCCACTCCACTCAAGCCTAAGGTATTAATTCTAAGTCCCCTATGTGATTACAAGTCTTATGTTTCAGCCTCTATGTCATTCACACACATTCATGATTAAGTTGGCGAGTTATGATAATTTTACTGATATGTTGAGATTTTGGATATGGTGTTTTAAATGTGATGTTGCATTCTTATTTGGGATTATTTGTTTATGATCATTCTTATCTTTTACATCTCGTTTTTATTTGGGGACGAGTGTTCCCAAAAGGGAGATATTAAAACGACCCCAAACACGAAAATATGCCTAGGAATGCCTGAAATTTTAAATTATATATCTAAAATCCATACACGATATCAAAAATCTAACTTCATATTCTTGTTTGGGGAGTCAAAATTAGGGGAGAAGGGTCTAACCCCGATTTTAGAGTAAACGAATAACAATTTCAAATTTCCAAAATTTCAATTTCCAAAAACAATCTGCGACAACACCACTATGCGTAGCTATTGCGGACATGTGTTAGTTTGAACTCCGTGAGAGGTCCGGTTCATGGAATAGACGTGGACCTATGTATTTTGTTGCCAATGGTTTCTATCTATATCCAAGACTTTTGGGTCTTGAGCCTAAGTGTTTCCAACCATGTTTTTACCCATACTTAGCCAAATTTCACCCTAATATTACCCAAAACATTTCCCAATACTCACCCAAACACTTAGTCATATTTTTATTCCCAAATTCAAGTCCCAAACCATCATACCAAGCTAAAGTTCTGCTTCAAGTTTCTTCTTAAAGCTTCAAGTCTCCATCTCAAATCTTCAACAAGTTCATCTCCAAGTTAAGGTATGTGGGTTTCTTTCATAGGTTCCTTTCATCCATGATACCCAAGCCTCCTTCTCCACCTAGTGATGGGACGGCATCATCAGTAACCTAGATGGCAGTTCGTACTCATCAACCTAGGGAAGATTTTGTACTTGTCCACCTAGGTGATGGGGCGACATTATCACCAACCTAGTGAGGGGTTTGTACTTCACCACCTAAGTGATGGAGTGGCATCATCACTAACCTACCAAGGGGTTTGTACTTTAGAAATCTAGCTTGGTCTCTTCCGTACATATGATATTCTATATGAGCATGAGTTACTTAAGCATGTTTTACGTATGCACTGATCATACATACCATATTATTATATTATTCCTATTGCCTATTGTTATGTATTTTGATTATGATGCCTAATTCTTGTTGCATTGAATCCCACATACTTAATATATTTAAAAGTACTAATGCATACTATATTCCTACATGATGTTACCATATAGGAACTAGCACCAAAGTTGATCATCCTCCTCCATATGGTTAGTTTGACACTACTCAAGCTAGTTGGTGTGTCCTCCACTATGGGGACCTTAGTCTATGTTGCTCTTACTATGTATTGCGACATTCTTCTTTATTTTATATTTTGATTATGAAGGTCAGCCTAGTTGCTTTTTCTTGTCCCCTTCTCTTATATATGTATTAGAGGTATTTGTTGGACATGTTATATATCTATGTTGAGAGCCTTGACTCTATTGTTCTTGATGTCTATGATATGAAAGTGCTTTACCTTAGCCCCAGTTGTCCCACTTTATATCTCTTGGTGCTTGGTTTATTGATTCTGCGACCAAGGATTTGTAATGATGTTCTAAGAGGCTCACTTTAGGTCCCTTCGGGTTCCCCTTGCATCATGTCACGCCTAGGCCCTAGGTTTGGGAAGTGACATGGATCCTAAGAAAGTAGAGGTGACTAGAAATTCACCTAGACTTTTGACTCCATCAAACGTTAGAAGTTTCTTGGGTTTGATGGGTTATTACCAGAGGTTTATGAATGGCTCCTCTTCTACTGCTTCTCCTATGATTAAGTTGACAAAAAAGAATGCAAAATTTGTTTGGACCGATGAGTGTAACAAGAGTTTCCAAATCTTGAAAGATAAGCTTGTTTTTGCTCCTATCTTGTCTCTACCTAAAGGGTTGGAAGGATTTGTTGTATATTATGATTCCTCAAGAATTTTTTTGGGAATGTGTTTTAATGCAAAGTGTTAAGGTGACAGCATATTCCTCTTGATAACTTAAGGTTCAAGAGAAGAATTATCCCACCCATGATCTTGAATTGGCGGCAGTAGTATTTGCTTTGAAAATTTGGCGTCACTACTTGTATGGGGTTTGTGTTGATGTCTTTACCGACCACAAGGATCTCCAATATATGTTCACCTAAAAAGATCTTAACTTGAGACAAAGAAGGTGGTTAGAGTTACTTAAAGAGTATGATATGAGTGTGCATTAACACTCTGACAAAGCTAATGTTGTGGACGATGATCTAAGCAGGGTGTCTATGGTAGTCTAGCTCATGTTAATGATTGTGGCAAATAGGTGGCTAGAGAGTCTCACCGGTTGACTAGATTGGCGATTAGGTTGGATGAAGTTTATAATGGGGGTGTAGTGGTTGTTGATGGTTCTAAATTTTCTTTGATTCTGGAGGTGAAGGCAAAACAAGATCTTGACCCCACCTTGCTAGAGTTGAAGGCCTTGCTGAGACATGGTAAAGTGAAGGTTTTCTCCCAAGGGAAAGATGGTGCTTTTAGGTACCAAGGTAGATTACTTGTGTAATGACCCCAAAAAGAGCTCGAAAATATGACTTGGAAGTGACCGGGAATCGTAATTTCCATATATATAAAAATCAGTTTGTTATTCTGAAAATCCGACTTCATATTCTTGGTCAAGGGGTCAAATTGAGTGGGAAATGGGTTTAACCCAACTTTTAGAGTAACCGTACAAAAATTCAAAAATCGCAAAAACACGTTATTTAGGAGGGTCAACTTTGAAGGGGAATATCTCTTAGCACAAAGATAATTGAGTGGCGCACGGCCTACAAAATTAAAGCCCTTTGAATTTTCTTTCCAATACACTTAGTTTCACCTCATTCTGAGTTTGGATGAAGGATTTATTCCCATTTTCGTAGAACTCATTTGTGTACAAAATGCAGATTCCAGTGGAGTTTTCCGTGACTGTTTTAATTTTTTCGATCCAAGACTTATAAGTCTTGGGCCTAAGGTTCCCACACTTGAAAATACATATACTTAGCCTTATTTCACCATCATATCATCCTTAACATTCCCCAATATCCTCTCAAACACTTAGACTTATATTTCACCCTAAATTCAAGTCCCAAAAACTCAAGATCAATCTTAAGGATTTCATTCAAGCTTCAAGTCTCCATCTTCAATCTCTTTCAAGGGTTATCCAAAGCTAAGGTATGTGGTATTGAACCAATGGGTCCTTTCGCCAATGATGCCTAAGTCTCCTTTTCACTAATATTGCATAATTTATAGTTGATTTTACATGTGGGTCATGTTTATTGAGAAATTTACTGCACAACGATTTTAATTCATGAAAGTATGGTTGTTCTAGCATGGTTTAAGCTTTAGATCTTTGATCTAAGGTTGGATTTGATGAGGGGTTTTTATATGAATGTCTTAGGGGTGTTTCAAGGTTTTGAATAATGGTTTTACTACAGATTTTCTTGCATGATTTCATCTCTAAATTGCATGGTCTTTTGCCCCCACTACACCCCTCCAAGTGTTTGATAAAACATCCGGCTAGGGTTTCGTGTGGAAATGAAGGTCCAAAGCATGAGATATGATATTATTGACTATATGATGAGGCAATGAGTTTAGTATAAGTTGAATTCTATATAAAGTGTGCGTTAGACCATGTGATGAATCTTATATAAAGTGTAGAATTTGACCATGTCCAATCCAGGGGGTGTAAGCACCCGGATAACCGAGATGGGGGTTAGTACTCATCAACCTAGATGTGGATTAGTACTCATCATCCTCGGTGATTGGGCGGCACTATCACCAACCTAGATAAAGATTAGTACTTATCCATCTAGTGATGGGGCGACATCATCACTAACCTAGATA
>JAOTQR010029918.1:0-16261 GCA_025774065.1 Solanum ossicruentum | reverse complement strand
TCACTGTCTAAGGATTAGGCATATTCAATTTGGACTCTAAATTGAATATGAATTATCATTTTTAGCATAATTCAAATTTCAGTATATATATATATATATATATATATATATATTTTAATTTAGTAAATTAGTATAAATCACAGTCTAAGGATTAGGCATATTCAATTTGGACTCTAAATTGAATATGAATTATCATTTTTAGCATAATTCAAATTTCAATACAAGTACGATCACAAATCTGAAGATCCGATCAAATTCGTAGTAAAAAAAAAAAGCAGGAATTGAATAGAGTTACTCTTATCTTCTTGGAGCTACAGTTAATTAATTTTTATTTTGTATTTCATTTAATTTAATTTTTTATACACGATTTATGCGACTAAGTTATTGCCGTGTTAACTAAATTTTTCATTAATATACAATTTTTGTTAGTGTTATGTATTTCGATTCTTCCTTCTATGCATTTTATTGTAGATTATAAAGTACGATTGAATCATGAATTTTGAATCTTCTGTATCATGCATATATGTAAATAAGGGTGTTCATGAACTGGGTTCGTTCGGATTTCTTAAATATCAAATCAAATTATTTATGTCAAATTTTTAAATATAAAAATCAAATCAAACAAATAAAATTTGGATTTTTTAACCTCTGATTTTTTCGGATTTCTCGATATTTGTTTTTTTAATTTCTCCGATTTTTGAACTTTTTTTCGAAGTTCTCGTGCTTTCAAATTTTTTTTAGTCCTACCAAAATACAAATATGTGACACCCCACAACGCTATCCTCACGTGTACCTACTTTTCAAGCTTTGTTCTTATATATGGAAGTGTATTAGGGTCATAAGAGACCTCTAGTACTTAGTTGAGTCCAAAACTCTCCTATAAATTAAGTTTCTAGTGTTGGACTATGCAAGGGACAACTTTAAATTATTATAACTTTTAACACAAAGAATTAGATGTCTCATGATCTACAAAACCAAATCCCTTTGAGTTATCTTTCCAACACAACTTGTTTCACCTCATTTGGAGTTCGGAGTCAAAAGTTATGACCGTTTTACTAGAGATTGCCAGGTACAGAGTTGTTCTACTAAACCTATTATGGGCCGTGGAAAATTTTACAGCTCGTCTGCTAACTAGTGAAGTCTTGAAAATCTACATTTTTGGTCCTAGACTTTATGGACCAATTTACGGGTCGTAGAAACTTCTATGAGCCGTATATTGTGCTCATGAAAGTGAACTAGAGACCCCGAAATTCGCCTAAAAGTTTACGGGAGGGTCCCTACGAGCCGTGGAACGTTCTACGGGCCATAGATGGGCCCGTAGATGACTTTTGATGACCTTTTAAGAAATGTTATTTTGATCTTTTCCCACCCTTTCAAAATCTAAAACTGATGTTTAGACCTGAATAAAGCCTAAACATGCCATTTCAACATTTTTATGCTAAATCACACTCTCAAATATTGAAGCAAGGTTTCAGGAGAGAAAAGGGCTAGGTTTGAAGACAAACTTGAGAATTTTTTCAATTTTTATCAAGGTTCAAAACTTCCAGGTATATAAGGCTAACCAAAACATGGATTCTATTCTTCCATGTACCCCATAATCCGGATTGATAGAGTTGTGAGTAAACTGAGTCTCCCAAGAATGTTTTTTTGAAGGTTTTTCTTAAATTCTAATGTACTTCTACATAATTTTGCATGAATTACTATTTTTATGAATTAAATGGTTGAATTAAATTATTTTGCCATACTACATGAACTTTAGCAGTATTTCTTATTATTTTCACATATTTCACTTACACGAGCATGCATGAGCATAATTTGAGCCTAACGAGTCTATGGAATCTCTAAATGCTTTAATTCTACATTTGTTCTCCTAAATGCTATGAGTTAGAACAATGCATGATTGAGACCTTATGAATCAAGAACTGAACCTAAAAATAATGCAACTAACGGGTTGATAGTTTATGTGATGGGTTGAGTTAATAAATGTCAAATGAGACTAGATGAATGAGTTAACCATATGGTTGATGTCTTATGAGCATATTGAGTTTTTATAGAAGAATTGAGTACAATATTAAGTAAGAGTAAGTCCAACTCGAACTCAATAACTACGTAGCCGGCATAGGAGAGGATTGAACCGTAAAACTGGATGTTTCCTATTGTCCCAAAATGAGGAATTGATGTTACTGATTTTGGATCCATTAATAGGATATCCTACACCTTGGCAAGGTATTGGATGGATGTGGCAACGATGTAACTTCGTTGTATTATCAATGGATCATAGATGATAGTTGTCGGTTAGAGAAACTCCCCAATAGGCCTTGATAGTACTCTGAGTGGTTAGGATATAGATAATAGATGAGTAGTCATTGTCTAAACTGCATTTTTACTTTAAAATTTTGGCATGATGGTTGAGTTTCCTACTTCTTGAGTTGAGCTATTTGATTTGATGTTATTCTTCCTTTACATGTTTCTTTGTGTCATTTTACATACTCGTACATTTCACGTACTGACGTTCATTTGGGCTTGTAGCTTTTCATGATACAGAGACAGTAACTAGCAGTCATCAACAGGCGCCCCTTCAGCTGATTGATAAGCCCTTCCCTACTTTCTGAGGACATTATTTTTCTTTCTAACTTTATGTTTAGACTTATTTTATTTTGTTTTTGAGGTAACCATGGGTCTGTCATTGATACCATTTAGTCAGATGTCTAGAGGCTTCATAGACTAGATTGTTGATGTGATTGGATGTTATTATTGGCTAGTTTCTTTCATATTAGTCTTACTTTACTAATAGATAGACTATTTATCCTTTAAACATTGATTTTCATTTTATCATTACTTTTCATTTAAGTATTCATATTCATGGATGTCTTCCGCTATTAGAATGTGATTGAACAAATGTGATGAGGTCGAGTGATTCGCTTGTAGACTAGCAATAGTCTTTGAGTGCCGGTCACGCCAAGAGTATCCTCTCAAGGCGTGAAAAATTTGGTATCACAGCCAGGTTCGAGAGTCCTAGGGAGTCTATGAAGCTATATCTAGTAGAGTCTTGTTTATGAGTATGTTGTGCACCACACTTCATAAGCAGGAAGCTATAGGACATTAGAAATTATTTCACTTTCTTGTATTCTAAGTTCGTCCAATAAAGTTTTAACTCCATAAAGTATCTATCCAATTCGTGCGTTACGCATTTTTAGATCATGCCTCCTAAGCGTACCTCCACCCAAAGAGACACTTTAGCTCACAACACTGAGAATCCCCCACCAGAGGTGCCTCCTCAGATGGAGACGAGAGGCCAAGATCGACGTGCTAGAGTTATTATGCCTCCCTGACACCTACTACTTTGCCTACTACTATTACTATAGAGACTGATTTCAGGGGAGCTATCACTATGCTTACCCAGCTGGTAGCCCTCCAGAGTAGGAATGGAGTTCAAAAGCTCCTAGTTCTATCTCCAAGAGCCAACTGCTGTGACGAGACTTAGAGATTTTCTGAGGATGAACCTACCAGTCTTCACAGGGTCTACGATTGAGAAAGATCCCCAAAATTTCATTGATGAGATATGGAAGGTGTTGAAAGCCATGCATGAGACAGAAATTGAGTGAGTTAAACTTTCTTCCTATCAACTTAAGGATGTGGTAAATGTCTGGTACAATCAGCGAGAAGAGAGCTGAGGTGAGGATGCTAGTCCTGCCATTTAGGATGACTTTGAGAGTGTGGCAACCCTCATAGGAGGATACCACTTCTGTACAAGTGAGAAACACTTGTGGAAACCCTCGCGAGAGGATACCACTTCTGTACACTCTAAGCTTACATAACACTTACTAACAGATAAAGAATTTAACACGTGACATATTAATCATATTTAAATAATGAATTCAAAATAGTTAAAGGTATAGGATTTTGTTCTATAGGTGGTTTAGTTGATTTCTAGCTTAAGGTTTTGGCGTAAGTACCTTGCAAGTAATTTAAACTACTATCTTGCGAGATATTTGTATATTGCCCATTGTCACGACCCAAGCTTAGAGCCTAGACATGACACAGCGAATGGAGAGCCCGAAGGAACCCTAAACAAGCCTCTTAGTATATCAATCACAGATCCTTGGTCATAGAAGCAAAATAAATAAAACAAGAGATATAAATAAGAGAAACGGGGCTAAGGGAAGACTTTGAAGTCATAAAATATTTCAAGAGTCAAGCTCATAACATAATTACATCTTAATATCCAACAACACCTCTATCATGGAATGGAGCGGGGGCCAAGACATTTTCCGGACTCACCTCATAGTATCAAGTGTTCAACTTAAAGAAATAACAAATGACAAGAGTAACATAGATAGCATCCTCGGACTTGAGGACTCACCAAAGCTTAACTTCAAAGTATCGAACTAGCCACGTGGATGATGATCAAAAGGTGCTTCGGTCCCTATATGGTAATATCATGTAGGCATAGAGTATGTGTTAGTATGTTTGAATGTACTAAATATGTGGGATGCAATGCAATGAGAGTCATATGTCATAATAACAAGATGCTTAATCATAATCAAGGAACATAAACTCAATATGAAATATATACTCGAACTTTACACAACATGCATGAGATGGGCCAAATAGCCACCCACTCACCTTACGGTATAACCTTTTTGGAGAGTGTTTTCAATACTCCTACCTTACGACATATTACGATATAATCTTTTAGGTAGGAACCATGACTTATTCTACCTAACGACACAACCTTTTCGGTAGTTATTATCGAGTGCCCTCACCTTATGATATAATCTTTTGAGGAAGAGCCATGATTTATTGTACCTTAGGGTATGACCTTTTCGGTATGTCATTACCTTACAATATAATCTTTTTGGTAGGAGTCATGAGTCATTCTACCTTACAGCATGGCCTTTTCAGTAGGTCTTATAAGATGTCCATATCTTACAACATAATTTTTTCGGTAGGAGTCATGGAAATAGCTCATCAAACCATCACATTCAAGTATCAAGAAAGGACTTCACATTTTTCCAAGACTCATAACAAAACATAAGAGCCCAACAATTCACTTGCAATGCCATAGGTACTTTACATGAATTCAATGCATACATGCAAGTCCTTAATCACCATAAAGTCACTTGACTCATAAACCATGAATAGACTATCAATAACTTGAGAATCCTTTCTTTGACATTTTATCAAACACTTGGTAGGAACATATGAGTACATGTTTAAATCATGAAAAATGCAAGAGTATAGATAATTGAATAGTAAAATCAATGCATCTTAAAGTCATGTAAATCAGCCCACCAACATCATGGCGAAACCCCAACATCAGTAACTTGTAAATCATATCAAAACTTCACAATAACTCATAGATTTCATAGCTTGAATCATGTATAGTCTCAAGAGACAAGGATTAGTTCATATATAGAATTAAAATAGATATTCATTCATAATCAACAATATTTGATAAAACCCCAATATATTTTATAATAATAGGAACCCATAAGTAATACAACTTGAAAACATACAATTTTCATAAAATAGGAAGATTGGGCACCATGGATGAAAGGACTCATTGGTTGAAATCCACATACCTCGAACTTGGGTTTTCTTGATGTATACTTGAAGGAGACTTGAAGTTTGAATGGAGTTCTTGAGATATGGAATTAAGCTTGGGACACTTGAATTTGGGTGAAATATTTGGTTAAGTGTTAGAGAGGGTGTTGAGAGTGTCTTGAGTGATATAGAGTTGAGAAAAGGCTAAGTGTAGGTGCTTTTATGCATATGAGGGCAAGGAGCCAAGACCCCAATATGTTAGGCCGAAGCTGAAAAATTAAGGAAGTGATAACACTGCTGCGCGATGGGTCCACGTCGCGGAGCCAACGCGGATGTACACTGGAAATTGTAAAGTTGACAAAAATGAAAATTCACTACGGGTCCTCTAAAATCGGAATCATATCCATCCCCCACTCAATTTTTCTCCTTGATCAAGAATATGAAGTTGAATTTTTGATATCACGCAAGAATTTTGAGATAAATGGAATTTATGATTATGGGCATTTTCGAGGCACATTTTCAGGCATTTTTGTGACGTTTCACCCGTACTGTTGTAGTACACTGAAAAGTATTACCAATATTAAAATCTAAGGACATAAAATGTACTCATTTCTGCCTAATACAATCTTCTTAACATAACTTGTATTTTTATATAGAAATAAGTTCGTTGGCTCAAATGTAACTAAGCAAGCCAAAACATAAAGTTAAAAATCATGGTTCCATAATTTACACTAGATGCAAATATATATGTCTAGATGCAAATGTGATATTCTGCATAGTTCCCAAAATTTATGTTCAATGGTCATCCTTAAGCATCATCTCAGGTACTTCCTACGATAGAAACAACTATCACTAAGTATGAAGCTTAGTGGTGCAAAAGCTAAAAGTTGAGAACCTTAAATCCCTCAATTTACACTTTTTAAATCAAAGGAAAACACAATTGGAATATAGTAAATAGACCAAGTGAACAAATACATCAATAGTATCAAGTAGGATATTTAAAGATCTA
Source organism: Solanum ossicruentum (assembly GCA_025774065.1). Taxonomy (NCBI): domain Eukaryota; kingdom Viridiplantae; phylum Streptophyta; class Magnoliopsida; order Solanales; family Solanaceae; genus Solanum; species Solanum ossicruentum. Next base: position 9,705 of record JAOTQR010029918.1, on the reverse strand, counting down.
AGTATCAAGGGTTCCTAGAATAATTTTTACAAGACATTCAAATACCAAGTTTCGCCCAGTATGTAAGTCATGCCGTCACACCAAACATAATCAAGTATTAAGAAGGACTGAATCCCTGTATAAAGAAGGGTGAAAACCTAATTATCAAGAGAATCAAGAACCATAGTAAGAGTGACTTTCTAGTTAGTACGTAAAATTGATTGTATCCATACTAAGGATGAGCCAAAAATTCACAATCAAGATGGCAATCGATCCAAATAAGAGGCATGCCAATGGTAACAAAGTCACAACCACAAGAAGGACAAAGTCAATAATGATTTTAAGTGATCAGGCAATTCGTACAAATGGGCGAATTAAACAAGTTCCTTGCAAGTCACAAAATATATCAATACAACTAGATAAAATGACAAAAACATAGCGGAGATACCAGGATAACATTCAAATGTACAAGTAGGTAACAAAGGCATAAGAACAAGTTTTTACACGAACCTGAACCTTTTAGCACGCAACCGACCCTACCGATTTCAAGTCGTGGATTAATACAACATCCATTTCTTCAATCAATTTCCTTAAGATTGTACAAGAGTATGAGCACCTTAATACTCATTTACATGATCGTTATTATTCAAAACTTTCAACAAGTAGAAACTAACAAGCTAAATGCCAAAATTGAGTCCTATTTCTGCATATCACACTCTTCTCGGCAACTTTACCGCCTTGCAATGCAACTAGATTTTGAATTAGTAAATGGACAAACTAGGCTTTCCAGTCTATATAAAAACTATAGGTATATGAATATAGTTTGCAAAAGACCAAGAATCACTTCAAAATACCCTTTTTACATGTAGTTTTAATCGAAACACTAACAACACACCCACAAGGATTTCTACGTCAAACTCTGGATAAAACTTGTCCTAACTTACGTCCACTGTCTTGAATCCATAGCTACCAATAGGTCCCAACATAAATATAAGAGTTGTAGATACAAGTCTTGGTTTTGCAAATAACTAAGAAGCATCACAAATAACAGCTCACACATCAAGATGTGATTAAAATTCTAACAACAGTACATAGAAGGCTTCTTAGACAGAAAACTTGCTTGAATTTTCACTGTGTTTCACGCTTTCTTTCGATACCATACAAGCAGATTCAGATTTTCACATAAACATAAAAGTTGTGGATATATGAATTTTCGTTCCAAAACATATTTACACACTAGAAACACAGCTCTATACAATGATATATTCCACAATTACTACATAATATGCAATTTAAAGACATGATTCAACCATTTTATGTGTTTTTATCAAATATAACGTCATGAGCGAGTTTATAAGGTTTTATATGGTCATTAAACCGATTTACTTTGGGGAAAATATATTTTATGTCAAAAGCATGTTAAAAGAAAAATTGTCCAATAAGGTGGCTGCCCAAATTTTCACATTTTCGCTCCTTGTTTATTTTGTTCACACGTAATAATTATTATTAAGGCTTGTTTACCATATGTAATTTCATAAAAAAGAATAAGTTGTAGTAAAATGAACCCCTCCCTCATTCCTTTTTATGATTCAAGAAATCGATTTCTCTAATGACACGAACTCAAGTCAAAGAGTTGTGAAGTAGAGGTTGATTTTATCTTGAGGGAATACCTTTTTGAAAGTGAAAACATTATTTAATAATAAGTGCATTATAGATATTGCCTTTTTGACCACTTCTTTCCACGAGAGTTGAGGAGAGCGAAGGTTGAGGAGTTTGTCAACTTGAAGCAGGAGGTGATGACTGTCAAAGAATATAGCCTTAAGTTCATACAACTATCCAGGTATGCTCCAGATATGATCCCGGACATGATATCTAGAATGAGAAAGTTCGTATCCGACTTGGGCAAACATGTGAAAAAGGAGTGCAAAGCAACATTGCTGATTCCTAACATAGACATCTCTAGGCTTATGGTCTATGTGCAACAATTTGAGGGAGACAAAAAGAGGATAGGGAGGAGCACTTGAGCAAAAAGGCTAAGTCAACAGGGCATTAGCCAACATAAGTAAAGTAAGGGGGGCAGGTCCTATTTTCATAAGAAGTCTTCAAATTATGCACCATCCTCAGTAAGTTCACCAGCTCTGAGTAATGGGTATGCTTAGAAATCTCAGGGCTATTAGAATTATAGAGCTCAAGATTCTCAATCCCAAGCTAGGGTGAATTAAGGTTCAAGGGGAAAACCACCATGTGGTAAGTTTAGTAAGGTCCATCTATGTGAGTGCTATGAGGGCACCAATGCTTGCTAGAGATGCAGGCTAACTGGTCAGTTCTAGAGTGAGTGCCTAATGAGGAGGTGGAGTGATGGAGGTAACAGAGTATAGTCTTCAGGAGCACCACAGAAAGTTTCTACAACTAATATGGATGGGGATGCAAATCATCTATATGTAATGGGAAATTGACAGGATCAGGAAATTGATTGAACCAGGTGCACTTTATCATTTATAACTCCATATGGGGCTAGTAAGTTCAAGATCCTTCCAGAGCATCTTCTTGACCTTTCAGTGTTTCTACTCCTATTGGTGAGTTTATCCTAATAGAAAGGGTATATAAAGATTGCATGGCGTCTATCTATAGAGATACTTTGGCAGACTTAGTTGAGTTAGCGATGATAGACTTTAATGTAATTCTTGGCATGGACTAGCTTCATGCCTGTTAAGCCTCTGTCAATTCTAGAACCCAGACGGTCAAGTTTCAATTTTTGAATGAGCCTGTTATAAAGTGGAAGGGTAGTTCTGCGGTGCCCAAGGGTAAGTTAATTTCTTACCTTAGGGCCAGAAATTAATTTGTAAAGGATTTATTTATCACCTTATGCAAATTAAGGCTGATGATGTAAAGTCTCCACCTTTGGAGTCAGTTCCAGGTGTTAATGAGTTCCCTAATGTCTTCCCTAGTGTCCCTCATGATAGGAAGATTGACTTTTAGATTGATGTTCTCCCTTATACTCTACCTATCTTTATCCCTTCATATAGAATAGCTCCAGTAGAGTTGCAAGAACTGAAAAAGTAGTTGAAAGATCTCTTAAATAAGGGATTTATTAGGCCAAGTGTGTCACCATAGGGTGCTCATGTCCTGTTCATGCGAAAGAAAGATAGTTCCCTCAGGATGTGTATAGATTATTTTCAGTTGAAGGTGACCATTAAGAACAAATATCCCCCTCTGAGGATTGATGACTTGTTCGACCAACTTTAGGATGCCACTATTTTCTCTAAGACAGACCTCAGATCAAGCTATTACAAGTTAAAAGTGAAAGAATGTGACATCTCGAAGATGGCTTTTCAAACCCGCTATGGTCACTTTAAGTTTTGGTTAATGTACTTTAGATTGACCAATGCTCCTGCCACTTTTATAAATTTGATGAATAGAGTATTCAGAAAGTACCTTGATATGTTCGTAATTTTATTCATTAATGATATTATGGTGTACTCCAGAGATGATGAAGAGCATGTCAGTCACCTCCAAATTTTTCTTCAGACCCCCAGAGATAAGAAGTTATATGCCAAATTTTCAAAATGTGAGTTATAGCTTAAGTTAGTGTCATTCTTGAGTCATGTTGTCTCGGGTGATAGCATCCAAGTGGATATGCAGAAGATTAAGGCAGCTAAGAACTGGCCCAGACCTACCTTTCTAACTGACATAAGGAGTTTTCAGGGTTTGGCTTGTTACTATCATAGGTTTTTGAGGGATTCTCTTCTATATGGTCACAATTGACTAAGTTGACTCGAAAGAAATCTAAGTTTTAATGGTCTAACAAGTGTGAGAAGAGTTTTTAAGAGTAGAAAACCAGATCAATAACTGCACCATTATTGACAGTACTTGAAGGGATTGATGATTTTGTGATCTATTGTGATGCTTCTAGAAAGGTGAGGTCATAGCCTATGCTTCTAGACAACTCAAGAACCATGAAAGAAACTATCTAACTCATGACTTAGAGTTGGCTGCGGTAGTGTTTGCACTCAAGATTTGGCGCCACTACTTATATGGAGCACATATTGATGTATTCACAGACCATAAGAGCCTGTAATATGTATTCATCCAGAAAGAGCTTAACTTGAGGCAGAGGAGATGAATTGAGTTACTCAAAGTCTATGACATGAGTATCCTCTACCATCCAGTTAAAGGTTATATGGTTGCTGATGCTCTTAGCAGGTTGTCTATAGGAAACACTGCTCGTGTGGAAGAAGAAAAGAAAGGTTAGCCAAAGAGGTGCACAGACTAGCATGATTGAGAGTTCAACTAGAGGAATCTGGTGAAGGTGGGATACTTGTATATAACAGGCCTACATCATCCCTTGTAGTAGAGAAAAAGGAGAAACAAGGTCGAGATCTTATCTTACTTCAATTGAAGGAAGATGTACACAAGAAGAAATTGATGATATTCATCAAAGAGGGAGATAGGGTATTGAGACACCAAAGTAGATTGTGTGTTCTGAATGTTGATGGTATTTGAGAAAGGATCATGGAAACATCCCATAACTCCCGATATTATATTCATCCAGGGTCTACCAAAATATACCACAACTTTAGAGAGGTTTATTGGTGGAAAGGGATGAAGAGAGCCTTCTAAGACTTTGTTTCTAAGTGCCCAAACTGCCAACAAATAAAGGTTGAACAACAAAGGCCATGTGGAGTAACCCGGAATTTTGAAATTCCCAAAAGGAAGTGGGAGATAATCAATATGGATTTCATCACAGGCTTACCGAGGTGTCGCAGACAGTATGATTCGGTTTGAGTGATTGTTGATATGATGACTAAATCAGCCTACCTTTTGGCGGTAAAGACTGCGAATAAGGTAGATGAGTCTGCCCAATTGTATATCTGAGAGATTATCAGATTTCATGGAGTTCCTTTATCCATCATATTAGATAGAGGAACTCAGTTCACTACCCAATTCTGAAAGTCCTTCCAGAAAGGACTAGGTTCAACGGTGAACCTTATTACTACTTTCCACCCTTAGACTGATGGTCAGGCAGAACGAACGATACAGACTTTGGAGGATATGTTGAGGGCTTGCGTCATTCACTTCAAGGGAAATCAGGATGACCACTTGTCTCTGATTGAGTTTTCCTATAATAAAAACTTTCATTCGAGCATCCAAATGGCTCCTTTAGAGGTCCTCTATGGTAGAAGAGGTAGATCACCAATTGGATGGTTTGAGGTAGGTGAAGCATGGTTGATTAGGCCATACTTGGTACACTAGGCTATGGAGAAAGTAAAGATCATCTAAAAGAGATTGAGAACCGCCTAGAGTCGCCAGAAGTCCTACACTGATATTAGGAGAACAGACCTAGAGAAAGTGAATGATTTGGTATACTTGAATGTGTCACCTATGAAGGGTGTAATGAGATTCGAGAAGAAGGAAAAGTTGAGTCCTCGATACATTGGCCCTACCAAATTGTGAAGAGAGTGGGAAACATAGCTTATGAGTTAGAGCTACCACCAGACCTGGCAGCCATTCAGTCGGACTTTCATATTTCTATGCTTGGGAGATCTGTCCTTTGTTTTGCCTGTAGAAAGCATAGGAGTGAAGGGTATTTTGAGTTATGAAGAAATCCCAGTCCAAATCCTTGATCGTTAGGTTGCAATTTGAGAACCAAAGAGGTTGCATCTGTAAAAGTGTTGTGGAGAAGTCAATCCATTGAAGAGGCTACATGGGAAGCTGAAGAGGATACGAAGGCTAGATACCCTCACCTATTCATGCCTTCTAATGATGAAACTGATGGTAATACCTCGTTCCTACTCTCCGAGTTACTTTTCCATTGTTGAGTTGAGTTCTTATCTCTGAGTTAATGTTCTTCTTGAGTCTATGAGTATTTGAGTATACATGTCTTTAATCCTATTCGTTCTAATGATGATATTAGAAATATTCTTTTAATTCTGAATCCTGAGTTAAGAATGATTTCTAATGTATGAATATTCGAGTATAGAGTATTTGAGTTCATTCTTGATAAGTCTCCTAGTTGCTCATCACTCGAGGATGAATGATCCAAAGGGAGAGATGCTGTGACACCCCATAATTCTATCCTCACATGTACCTATGTTTCAAGCCTTATTCTTATATGTGGGAAGAGTATTAGGGTCATAAGGGACCTCTAGTACTTAGTCGAGTTCAAAACTTTTCTATAGATTGAGTTTCTAGTGTTGGATTATACAAGGGTCAATTTTAAATGATCATAACTCTCAGAACATAAAGAATTTGAGGTCCTATGACCTACCAAATGAAATCACTTTGAATTAGCTTTCCAACACAACTAGTTTCACCTCATTTGGAGTTTAAAGTCAAACATTATGGCCATTTTATTGGAGACTTCATGGTGTAGTGTTGTTCTACGAAACCTATTATGGGCTCCGGAAAGTTTTATGGCCCGTTGGCTAGCTCATGGAAAAAGTCCTGTAAATCTACAGTTTTTGGTCCTAGACTTTACGGACCAATCTACGGGTCGTAGAAACTTTTACGGGCCATAGATTAGGCTCGTGAAAGTGAACCAGAGACCCCAAATTTGTCCAAAAGTTTTCGAGGGGGTCCCTATGGGCCGTGGAACATTTTGCGGGCTATAGATGGGCCTGTAGACGACTTTTGACAACTTTCTAAGAAATATTATTTTGATCTTTTTTCACCCTTTCAGACCTAAAACTGACATTTTTACACCTAAATAAAGCCTTAAATATGCTAGTTCAATATTTTTACGCTAAATTACTCTCTCAAACTTAGAAACAAGATTTCAAGAGAGCATTTGAAGACAAACTTGAGAATTTTTCTAATCTCTCCCAAGGTTCAAAATTTTCAGGTATGCTAATCAGAATATGAATTCTATTCTTCCATATGATGAATAACCCGAATTGATGGAGTTGTGAGTAAATTGAGTGTTCCATGAATGTCTCTTCAAGATTCTTGTTAAATTCTAATATATTTTTACATAATCTTGCATGAATTACTATTTTTATGAATTAAATAATTTTTTCATACTACATGAACCCTAGCATAATTTCTTATAATTTTCACATATTTTACTTAAATGAGCATGCATGAACATAATTTGGGCCTAAAGAGTCTATGGAATCCCTAAATGCTTTAATTCGACATTTGTTCTCCTAAATGCTATGAGTTAGAAAGATGCATGATTAAGTTTTTATAAGTCAAGAACTAAACCTAAAATGATATAACCAAAGGATTAATAGTTGATATGATGAATTGAGCTGATAAAGGTCCAATGAGACTAGATGAATGAGTTAACCATAGGATTGATGTCTTATGAGCATATTGAGTCTTGAGAGGAGCATTGAATATCGAATTGAGTAAGCATAAGTCCAACTCCAACTCACTAACTACGTTGCCGGCATAAGAGAGGATTGAACCGTAAAATTGGATGTTTCTTACTGTCCCAAAAGGAGGACTAGATGTTACTGATTTTGGATCCATTTATGGGATGTCTATACCTCGGCAAGGTATTGCATGTATGGGACAATGGCATCGCTTCATTGTATTATCACCAACTTATAGGTGATTGTTGTCGGTTAGAGAAACTCCCAAATAAGCCTTGATAGTACTCTGAGTGGTTAGGAAGTAGATGATAGACGAGTAGTCATTGTCTAAACTATATTTTTACTTTAGACTCTTGAGATGATGATTGAGTTTCCTACTTCTTGAGTTGAGCTATTTGATTTGATGTTATTCTTCCTTTATATATTTCTTTCTGCCATTTTAGATACTCGTACATTCCACGTACTGACATCCATTTTGGTCTGCATGTTTTCATGATGTAGAGACAGTAACTAGCGGTCATCAACAAGCACCCTGTTGAGCACCTAATTGCTTTCAGCTGATTGATGAGCCTTTCCCTACTTTCAGAGGGCATTATGTTTCTTTTGTAGCTTTGAATTTATACTTATTTTATTCTTTTTTTTTTGAGGTAGCCATGGGTCTATCATTGACACCATTTAGTCAGATGTCTAAAGGCTTCATAGACTAGATTGTTGATGTGATTAGATGTTATTATTGACTTGTTTCTTTCACAGTAGTCTTGCTTAATTAATGGATAGACTGTTTGCCCTTTGGCCGTTGATTTTCATTTTATCATTACTTTTCATTTAAGTATTTTTATTCATGGATGTGTTCTGCTATTAGAATGTGATTGAACGAATGTGATGAAGCCGAGTGGTTTGCTTGAAGACTAGCAATAGTCTCTAAGTGACCATAACAATTGCTAGAAATGATAAATATTTTCTAAATATGGTATACCCAGATGATAAATTTAAAATATATTGAAAAATAGTAAATATTTAAAAAATGAAACTCAAAGAGGTAATTATACTTACTAATATCTATGAACTATAGTCTTTATTAGATCACTCGGAATTCTAAGTCGAATTTAAAATAAATATTAAAAGGATAAGTTATTTATGTGTGTGTGCGTGCTCGTGACTGATTTGGCCTTGGGTTGATTTTTTAAAGTTAAAATCAAACCATCCAAATATAGTCGATTTTTTTTCATTACCAAACTAAGTCAAATCAAACTACTAATTGAGTTATTTTTTCTCGGTTGACTCAATTTGCAGTTTGATTTGGTTTTTGGTTTAATTTTGTTCACCCCTATATATAAATACAATTATCTATCTATTTGAATTCAAAATAAATTTGAAATACAAAATTTTAAAAAATAAAATATTTTGAAAATAATTTATTGTTGTATCAATTTAAAAGTTGAATACAAAAATACAAATGAATTTATTTATGTACCAAATGAATCCAAGTACATCTGAATAGGCACGTTTTATCTTTTATGTAAAATTATAAGCGGCACTTTTCATTCGAATCTTTGTAGAATATAAAAAATATATATAGTTATAACTGTTCAAGGACTTCTAGCACTTGAAGTGTATTTAATACTTCTGTTTATGAAAATATTATATGAAACAAATCACATTTGTGATGGTATAAAATCACTAATTACCTATGCTCGAGTAAAACGAGCTTGATATCCCTTTATATTATGGAAAAGTCTCAAGTCATGTGAGAAAAGAGAAGCGATGGATGAACTCATTATATAATTTTGCAGAAATCTCTTTTATGAGTTAGTAATTTGATATTGAACAAGGCCAAAGATTCATTTCTCTATATAATATCAAAGAAAACCTTATTTCAATTAGTATTATTTATTGATATTAGGCTTCTATATTAAATTATAGCTCTAGACATCTAGCTCTAAACGTGCAGTCGATGTTGAACAGTTCAAACATTAATAATCTCCTTATATGATATCAAGTAATCTCTTTTCATGAGTCATCTTTGGAAATTTATTTAGCCTTAAAGTTTATTGTTTTACACATATGAGCAAGATTAGAAGCTCTTATTCTTCATTATTTAGATTTTGCTATTGATTGTGAATTGAAATAAAATTTCTGCACTAGTTAGTTCAAGCAACACGAGTTTTGAAGTAATTAGTTTATTCAGCAAAAGTTTGAAAATTTTTAAGAAAACATTCATTCTCAATTTTATTACCCTATTAGTTTTAGAGAAATTTTCAGGAAAAACAAATTATAGACAAATTAGTGTTCGTTGACTATAGTTTCAACTTTTACGATGCATCACTACAATTTTCTTTACTATCTATTGTGTAATTATATTTTTTTCATTATTGTTCATATTTTTTTTCGTTTTTTGTAATTATATATA
>JAOTQR010029897.1:0-16262 GCA_025774065.1 Solanum ossicruentum | reverse complement strand
TAGAAAGGAAATCGATTTATTAGGTGATTACGTGTCCCTATCGGGCACCGGTCACGACCCCAGGGAGGGGTGTGACATAACGCATGCTCTATTCCTACATGATATCATCATGTAGGAACCGAAGCTCCTATTAATTCTCCTCTACATGGCTAGACGAATTTTTGAAGTTAGCTTTTGGTGAGTCCTCATATCTAAGGACAATATCTATCTTCTCTCATACTTATTCTTAGACTATATCTTGTATATTTGGATTACTATTGTCATTATTAAGAAGGTGAGCCCGGTTGCTTGTCTTGGCACCCGCTAAGTTCTATGTTTAGTAGTGTTATTGGACAAGTATGTAAAGATTCTGTAAGCTTGAATCTCTTTGACTCTCCTGAATTTTATGAAACGAAGGTTTTCCCTTAGTCCCCATGAACTTATTTCTACTCTTGTATTGTTGTTTAATTGCTTATGCAACCAAGGATGTGTAATGATATGTTAAGAGGCTTGCTTGGGGTTCCTTCAAGTCCCTCATGTGTCGTGTCATATGTAGGCCCTAGTTTGGGTCATGATGGATTAAGTTCATGCTCCATTATGAATGTTGTCACTATCAGCAATTAACCTAACTGAAGATTAGGGTCGAATCCACAGGGAATACAGGGCTTGAGTACAAGAGTTCAGTATTAATCATTTCGAGCATTTATAACTAAGATCTCCAAATGGGGAGGGGGTTTGTGATTTAAGAACAAAACTAAAAATAAATATTATAGTGTCTATATGATAAAACACCCATATTTAGGGACATCTTGGGAATTGTGTTTCTTATGGTTCGTTGACTCAATTACCCTAGGCAACATAACTCTAATTGAGAATTGACATGTAGGACGGTAACTAGGTTCTTCCGGTCCTCTTATGAAGGTAAAGGTCGAATTTTACTATAGCGCTTGGTCGGCAATCATTGTGTGCCAACTAACTTTTACCTATTGTCCCAGTCAACCTCTCCTTGGTCAGGCCTGGTTGATTAGATGAGAACACATAGATTGAATCCTATCGTCTACTATCCTTTTCCTATTCGTCACTACCTTGGTCGGGATCATGATAATAGGCGAGGTTTGGTGTTGGCCACCACCAAACATCAAGCAAAATGAATGGAAATAAACAATACATGCAAAACCCCAATCATAGAAATGTACAAAGCCTAGATTATCAAAGTCAACTACCCATGGTTCCCACAATCCCAAGTTGTGGATGCTTAGCTACTCAGGGCTAAAACCAAAAATAATGCAAATAAATGACATTGGTGATAATTTTACCCAAGAAAATGAAGAACAACAATACCACAAATTGCAAACCACAAGATTTGATGAATGGAGAATGTATACAATATGTGTCTTGCAATCCCCAATAGTGGGTTTTCCAATAAAAAAATCAATATCTATTCTAAACCCAAAAGATATTCTAGAGAGAATATTCAAAGTGTTGTTTTTTCAAAGGTTCAGGTCTGGACTCCTCAAATAAACCATAACATAAAGTATTTATAGTATTTCAAATTTAACCCTAAATATTAAGCAAAAAAGATAGTTGGCAGCAGGTACCTCTTGCAGGTACGACTCATAGAGTGACCTACGAGTCGTAATCGGGTTCTCATATCAGTCACTTTACATTTTGGACTTGACTGCTGCAACCCCACTGGTATGAGTTGTTTCTTGGGCTACAACTCGTATTTTCTTCTTCTTGTCTAGGCTTTCCATTCTTGGTCCAAAAAATTTGGCTCTTTGTTTCTTGCTACGAACCCACCTATACGTGTCGTAGGGAGATCTACAACTCATAGGGTAGCCTCGTGGGGCTGACCTCTACTTAGCAGATTTTTGAATTTTGCTCACTGTTCATTGCTACGAGATCACCTTATGACTCGTAGCTTGGGCTACAATTCATAGGTAGGCTCGTATGTCCTACACTTTAGCAAAATCAGCAACGTTCTACTAAAATCATGCCAAGCTGCCTTTTCTGAAATAACAACACGAAAAAACATAAAAAATTATAAAAAGTCGCATTAAGGACTCATAAAATCCCTTGTTTTAGACAATAAATGTGTTGTATTTTGACATCACATCAACACCCTCAACTTAGAAGTGTTTCTTGTCCTCAAGCGACGACTTAATCTTAGCAGACAATGAGAAACATATAGTAGTGATTCTAAAGGCATATACATCATTATTCTAATTTAGGTAACAAACCTTCATTTTCAAAACCAGATTGAAAAGCTACTAAGCAAACCAAAACCCAAAAATGTATCTAGTAATCCAACTATGACAAACAAAGGAGCATTAACAATCCACAATCACTAGGTTCGTCATATGCCAATCAAGCAGTGCAAATGTCCTCACAGAAAAGAAGTCTCCCTTACCTATTCAAAAATCATTTAGAATTCAGGAACTGTGCAAGCACTCTAACTCTTACAAATGAAATTCATGCAAAATGACTAACACCATAGGCTTGCCTCTATATTCAACTTTCATATAGGTGATATAGTGGATTTGTATCACTTTAGGACTTAATGACTTGCAACATATGCTCATGGGGCTTTGGTATGGAATTTTAGGCAAGTATTAACTAAATGTTATTCTTGAAGAATGTTTACCAACACTTTTACCTTTACTACCCAACCATTTTCATTGAATCTGGCCTTATTCTCCTATTTCAAGTTTTTCCCAAGTACCTTCTTTCTCTTTCTTAGTTGTCCCTTATTTTTTAACTCATTTTTGCTATTCACATTAATAAAGGCACTTTTCTTTTCTTTTTCTCAGCAGTTCATTACTTTTCATTTCTTTCTTTCTTTCCCAACTAACCATCTTATATTCATTACTTTACCATAATAAAGGCCACCCTCAACTTAGGCTTTTAGTATGAGGTGAGGTGCACAATATCTATTCCCCAAACCAGGGCCACAATTTGTAGCCTCCCTCAACTTAAACTATTAGCCTCAATCAAGGTTCACATGTTCGAGGATAGACCAGGGCCAATATCAATGTATTTCATAAAGCAAGGCTAAGCTAGCTAGGTGTCAAGAAAGAATGAGTGTAATAGAGGCTCAAACATTTGGAACAAGGGGTCAACTATCACATTTGGCAGGTAATTTAGGCAAAAGTGGACTTACTAAGATGAACAAAAGCCTACGATCCCTGCCAAATCAACCATATCACCAAACCAATTTTAGATTAACAAGGCTAGTTTTGAGCCAAAAAATGATACATAAATGCAGAAAATTAGCTCACAACACACATGGCATCAAACACACAATCATAGGTCAATCTTCAAGTATCAACTATAGGTCAATCTTCAAGTATCAACTTTCCTTCTCATTATCAGAACAAACATTATCATATAATCAATATGAATGATTGCAGTAATAACCAATAATCTTAAAAATTTTGAGGGTACCAAATTTTCAACAAGAATTAAAAAGCATTTAAAAATTATGTATACGCCAAAAGACAATACTACTATGTATGTACAAATTTTCTACACTACGTAGATATGCTGGTTCAATAGAAAATTAAAACATCCACAAGGAAAAAGAAACACAGCAAAAAAACCCTGGGATCAAAAATAAAGAAAGTTATGGACTTGAGATTACTCAAACTCACCCTAATACATAACTTCCCACCCCTCCCACCAAATAAGAATACTTTATCCTCAAAGTAAAAAACACAAATTAAAACAAATCTCCACACACACACACTCTCTCTCTCTCTCTCTCTCTCTCTCTGTCTCTCTGTCTCTCTCTCTCTCACACACACACACACACATCTAAACTTATTTCCAAACCAAAATCCTAAACACAAGAAAAAAAAAGCATTCAACACAAAACATTTTTAAAATATCCAAAACCATAATAAAGGAAATATTGTCTAACAAGAAGAACATAGTATCCATAAAGAAAGCAAGTGTTGCGGTCAAAATATCAAACATAATGGTGCTCAAGCACCGGCATCTGTCTGGTCATAAGGGTCCTAAGCTACATTCTCCTACTCTAAAGTCTGCGATGCAGTGGCTTGTGAACTACCTTCTCCCTGTGCTATCTGCTGCTCCCACTCCCTCTGCATAGTGGCAGAGCTAGAGACTCCTGTACCACCTCATCCGGTATCGACTTCTCCCCCCCATGCTGCTACCTCATCGTTAGTCCTCGGCCTTTTCCAGCTCGAATCTGGGTCCTTACTGTAGAGGGGCTTCTTCTCGTGGGCATGTGGGCGGTCCTCGAATAAGTAAAATATATCATCACCTACTATTGTCACCTTCGGGACTACAATCGATGCCGCTAACGTCTATAACAAGTCGGCCTTAAATTTGGCCAACTCCTCTGTCACTGCACCCTTGTCAGTAGGCCAAGCATCCACGAGCCTCTTCTAGATCCTCTCCTCGAAGGCATCTACTCGGGCATCCACTGCTATGACTCTCTAATTGCCCTCTCCTTTGAGAAAAATGCAACTTAGAATCAGATACGAGATACAGTTATGGCTCGTAGGGTGGCCTATGAGTCGTAGCCTGGCCTTGTACCTCATTCTAGAGGAATTTTTGAAATCTATGTTAGACTTAACATGGTAATCTCAAGAACAATGCAACATTCTAAGTACAAATATTTCACACAACACGAAGCATATCAATCATAACATCCATCACCCTACAATCAAACTTAATCCCAAACTTCATCTAAGTTGAGCCCATAAACAAGTCACACTTATCACAATATCACAATCTATTGACATTCAAAGATAATTCAATAAAATCAGAAACATGGCTAAGTATGAATTTTCACTTCAGAGCATACTCACATTCGTCAACTTCTAACAGCGACATTATTTGACAACTGATCACACATAATCATACACTAACTCATATGATTTGTATGCCAACACTACAACCCCCCAACAATAGTCCACATAAAGATTCAAATTATACTAAGGATTTCAAACACCCATACCCTAACTCTTATATATACACATAGGCATCATCACATGGGTACAATCATCAAGACATAATTAAGTACACATTTAGCTTCCAAAAATGATATTTATCACAAGACCATACCAAAATTAATCAAGAAGCTTACCAAGTAAGAGGTTGACCAAATAGATGCAATGAAGAGGGAAAGGGGGTGCCAAAACTCTAGAAAATAGACTTGCCGAAAAACTAGCTGGAAAAATGATGTGGTCAGTTGGGACAATGATTGGAATAGTGAAAGACAAAGGGGATGAGGGGATTCAGGGTTGATTAGGGAAAAGAATGAAAATTTAAGTTGCAACATAAATTTTGACCTCTTACATATCAAATCGGGTCAACAGTTAAAAAGTTGCATATCGGGGCTTCGAGACCCCGACATGAGTCATAGGGACTCCTACAGCTCATAGGTCCTAGTCTCGTAGTAGACCTCAACATTTTCAAGAATTTCTATTTCATAGCTAGGCATTATGAACCGCACTTACGACTCATAGGTGACCCTACGAATCGTAAGGTTAGCTTGTATTGTGTATGACAACTTTTAAGTCCTTGTTGTTTCCCTCTATGAGGTATGACTATGAGTTGTAGTAGTCACTATGACTCGTAGGCATTCTCGTAGAGGCTGCTGCAAGTGCCATTTTCCTCACATCTTCAATTCTTAGTTCCACCTGCAAGCCAAACCTTAAAATACAGAAATCTTCAAAATACCATAACTGAACAAATGTCTTTGAAATTTTAAAACAAACAAGACATTACTACCTAAAAATTTCAATAACCAAAAACACTTAAAATAGCGAAAAATTATCAAAGATACTTGGGTTCCCTCCAAAGAAATGCCTTGTTTAATGTCGTGGCTCAACTCAATTGTCATCCACCATCAAAAATCATCAAGGGCCCACACTTCACTCTTAAACTCATTTGGGTGTTTCATTGATTTACATATGTCAAACACGACCTTTGCATTATTGACCCTGAATCGAAGCTGGCCCGAATCTATATCCACCAAGGCTCTCTTGGTTGCTTGAAATGGTCTACCTTATACGATGGACACCTCGAAATCAACCTTACAATCAAGGATCACAAAGTCCACGGGAAAGATGAATTTATCGACCTTGACAAGCACATCAAGAAGTATTCGTTCTGGCTTTTTGATGGTTCGGTCTGCCATAAGAAATCACATTCTTGTGGGAGTAGAAGTGCCAAGACCAAGCTTTTTAAAAACGGCAAGAGGAATTTGGTTAATACTTGCTTCTATGTCGCATAATGCTCTTGCAAATTCAACATCACCAATGGTGCAAGGGATGATGTTTGCACCGGGGTCCTCTTAATTTTGAACAAGGCATTTAGTCAGGATTGCACTACATTGTTGGAGCTCTTGTGAGAACTCTTGGCTCAAAGTGCACTTATTTATCACCAAATTCTTCATATATTTGGCGTACCCCAACATCTTCTCCAAATCTTCTAGAAGGGGAATGTTGATGGATAGTTGCTTTAACATTGAGAGAAAGTGCTTGAATTTTCCATCCTCTTGCTTTTTCTTAAGCCTTTAAGGAAAAGGAGGAGGTGGTTTTGGAATCAACTTAAGTTTTTCATGCTCCCTTACTTCTTCGCTTTGCATCCCAACATTCTCCAAACCTTCTCTCTCAATGAGCACTTTAGCTCCAATACCCTTCTCACACACCTCATCCTCGATCACTGGCATAGGGGGATCTATGGTGCTTTTGCCACTCCTTGTCTTGACTGCCATGCAATGCTCTTCATTTTTTTGGATTTTGAACCGTATTGCTTGGTAAAGTGCCATTTTGGCATTGGTTCAATTGTGAAGAAACTTGCCCAAGTTGATATTACAATTATTTAATCACCACGAAGTGAGAATTTATCTTTTGGTTTATGCTTGAAATGTATAATTTCATTCCCTTCAAGGTCGCATCTCGGTGGTCAGCTCTTTTCAAGAACTTGTCAAACATCTCTTCAAGCCTCAAGGTGCTTGGCAAGGCATCATGATTGTGGGGTGGCGCATAAGGATCATTCTTATAACCATCTATTCTACCCCATTCAGCATCCGATACTCTCTCTCTGTCACAGTAGCCCCTAGTTGTCTCTATAAGCACTATCATGGTTGTAGCTCCGACCTTGTTTTTCGGAACCTTGCCTTGAATCTCTCGAGTTGGAGCATTGTTGGTTATTCTGAAAACCTGCCGCTTGATTATTCATAAAACAAGCATCTTCATCAAAGAATGGATCATCATACATGGGAGCTTTAGGAGGTTAGTGAGTGACTACTTAGACACCTGCTTGGTTTTGTTTTAAGACCAAGTCCATACTCGTGCGAAGTTGAGCAAGTTGCTCCATGATCTCCTCGTTGACCTTTGGTTGCTCATTGTTGGTGTTGAATGCAAAAGAAGTCTTCATTCCACTCACTCTCTTTGAGTCCATGCTCTATTGGTTTTAACCATTTTCTCCATCCTCTCGACTATCTATGCGAAAGGTTAGTCAGGAAACATGTTTCCCATGATTGTGTCGGCACAAGCTTGACTATTCTCGTCAAGTGCCCGATAGAAAATCTCAACCAAGGCATCATCAACGATCTTATGACTAGGGACCATCCTCAAGCATTTGGTGAATCTCTCCCATATAGTACTAATAGAGTTACTCGACAATTGCTCAAAAATATTTATTTGATCTTTGAGATTAAGCTTATTTGATCTTGGGAAATATCTCTCTAGAAACATTCTCTGAAGCTCTGCCCAACTTGTTATTGTACCTGGAGGAAGTTTAGACAACCACACAGCTGCACTACCAGTTCGTGACAATGGAAAGACTTTTGTAGAAGAAGAAAACATTATGAAGATTACGATGGGGATCCTCTGATAGTAGCCCTGTGAACAACCCATGATTTTGGAGCATTTGAAGTAAACCACTTGACACCAAGAACTTAACGTCTACCGGTAATGGAGACAACACTATGGCACCAATAACATCCAAGGCTATAGGGTTCAAGCGATATTTTTCCAACCTTAATCATTCTCGTTGAAATCCCTGAGTTGTGGCCTATCATCCCTCAATGGTGGATTTTCTTCTCTTCCCACATCATCATTCATATTCATATCTTGCTCAACTTTGACGTCCTCATTTACTTAAGCAATTCTTCTAAAGAGTCGATGGATCTCAAAATTAATCGAAGCTAAGGAATTGTCTTGGCTACTTGTGCTGGGCATACACCCTAGTACACCCTGCAAATAAAATTAACCAACAAAAATAAAAATAAAAGTAAAATACAAGAGAGTCTAGAAATGAATAATAGAACTAACTAATAGTGAAATCAAGTCAAAACCTACATATATTCCCTAGCAATGCTGTCATAATTGTTTATGATGTTCATGTTCCAGTAAGAAAGAGGTAGCTATCAGCAATTAACCTAACCGAAGGTTAGGGTCGAATCCACAGGGAATATAGGACTTGGCTATAAAATTTCACTATCAATCATTTCGAACATTTATAACTAAAATCTCCAAATACCGGGGGGGAGGGGGGCGGTTGTGATTTAATTAAAAACTATACTAACTATGTGAGGAAAAACTCAAATTTAGTGACAACTCAAAAATTGTATTACCCATGGTTCATTGATTCAATTACCCTAGGCAACAAAACTCTAATTGAGAATTCACATGAAGGATGGTAACTTAGGTTCTTCTATCCCTCTTGTGAAGATGAAGGTCAAATTTCACCATGGCACTTGGTCGGCAACCCTGGTATGCCAACTAACTATTACCTATTATCGCAGTCAACCTCCCCTTGGTTAGATTTGGTTGATTAGACGAGAAAAAATCAGTTGAATCCTATCGTCTACTTCCCTTTTCCTATTCGTCACTACCTTGGTCAAGATTATGATAGTAGCCAGGGTTTAGTGTTGGCCACCACCAAACATCAATCAAAATGAAGGGAAATAAATAATATATGTAAAACCCCAATCATAGAAATGCGAAAAGCCCAGGTTGTTCCAAATCAACTACCCATGGTTCCCACAACCCCAAGTTGTGGATGCTTAGCTACTTATTGCTAAGGCAAAACCAAAAATAATGCAAACAAATGATATAGTTGAAAATTTTACCCAAGCAAATGAAGAACAACAATATAATAAATTGCAAACCACAAGCTTTGATGAATGGAGGATGTATATAATATGTGTCTTACTATCCCTAAGAGTGGGTTTTCTAATAAAAAATAGATATTTACTCTAAACCCTTAAGATATTCTAGAGAGAATATTCAAAATGTTTTTTTCAAGGATTCATGTCTTGACTCCTCAAATAAATCATAGCATAAATTATATATAGTATATACAATTTATCCTTAAAAATTAAGCAAAAAAGATAATTGGCAACAGGTACATCCTGTAGGTATGGTTCGTAGGGTGACCTATGAGTTATAATGGTGTCTTGTATCAGGCACTTTGCATTTTGGACTTGACTATTACATCCCCACTAGAATGAGTTGTTGCTTGGGCTACGACTCATGTGCTCTTCTCGTGGTCTAGTCCTTCAATTCTTGGTCCAAAATTTTGGATTTTTGTTGCTACAAACCCACCTATATGAGTCATAGGGAGACCTACGACTCATGGAGTGGCCTAGTAGGGTAGACCACCACTTAGTAGATTTTTCATTTTTTCTCACTGTTCCTTGCTACGAGATCACCTTATAATTCGTTGCTTGGGCTACGACTCGTAGGCAGGCTTGTATGTCCTGCACTTCAACAAAATTTGCATTTTTCTCCCAAAATAATACCAACCTATGCTTTCGGCAATAACGATAAAAAAATACATAAAAAACCATAAAAAGTAGAATTAAGGACTCACAAAATCCCTTGTTTTAGGCATCAAATATGCAACATTTTTACAACATACCAGTAAGAAATTTGGTATCTGAGCACTAGATTATTAATGGTCCTTGAAGTCAAACACACTGCAATAATTAGAGTCTTATTCATGGTTGTGAAGTGTGCCACAACAATGAAAGGGAGGCCATGAGGCATTTTAGGAAATATTTCTCTTCTTCTTGATCTATATCGTGCGATAGAGTTGAGTCCCCTAAGGCTCAATTCTTATTTTGATCTCTAAGTTTCAGAATATGTCTCAAGCTACTCAGGATGGCGATATATCGAATGCGAATGTTCGCAATGCTCTATGGGTATTTACCAAAGCGGTGATGAAATTGACAACTCAACTCAATAAACAAGTGAGTTCCCCTGAGACTTCACGTGTTAAGAGGGAGTGAGAGGGGCCAAGAGGGACCGTTTTAAAGGAAAGTTCCAAAGTCCTAAAGATAGTGGTGGTGTGATAGCCAATGCTACGTGGCCAAGGTGTTGTAAGATGCACAGAGGCCCATGTGTAAGGGGAACCAATACTTGCTTCAGTTGTGGTAAATAGGGGCACAAGATTAGGGATTGTCCTCAGGAATGCAATAAGAGTAAAAGGGGTGATTATGGGGTGACTCGTCTTAGATGCCCAAAATGTGAGAGGAATCATAGTGGGACATATTAGAGAAATGCGGGTGCATGCTTTGGGTGTGGTGAGATAGGCCACAAAATTTTGGATAGTCATATGCTTACAACAAAGGTAAGGATGGCCGACCACAAGGGAAAGGTGGTCATATTGATCAATAGACTCAAGGTGGCCAAGGTAGTGCCCCATGGCACACTAAATTTTATGCTCTTCAAGGGAGGAAACTTTGCTATCGGTATGTTGAAATTTCCTTTGACTTTGATGTGTATCTATTGATGGGTCCGGATGCCACTATCTCTTTCATTATTCTTCCTTATCCTAGTTGGCTTAAAGTATCCCTATGTTGTTATGTGAACATTTGGAGTCTAGCTCTTTGTTTAGCCTATTGTTGTTAGAAGGTTCATAGGTATTGTTCCATATTCATATTGCAATAGGTTTGCTTTGTGACTTGTTGGGTTTTATGTGGTGTATTTTGATGCCATACATGGGATGGATTAGTTGCATACGAGGTTGTGTCTCCATTTATTGTAGGGCACGTAGAGTTAGATTCCAATTCCTTAATAAACCCATCTTTGAGTGGGGGTTTGTAAAGTAGTTGTGAAGGGGTAAGTACATACGTTGTCTTAAGGTATATTGATATCTAACGGTTGCATTTATCATCTTCTAAGAATTAGGGTTGTTGAATCTATATTTTTTTCTATCGAGTTGTATTTGATGATGAATGAGTTAGTGAATGTCCTTTTCGATACCTTGAATTTAGGGTGGTGCCTTTTGGTTTTACTTAAGCGCTGGTTATGTCTATAGGAGTCATGCCTAGGGTCTTTAATTTGTACCTTGTTATGATTGTGGTGGTCTCTAGTGATGAAGTATTGATTTATTTAGGGCTTGTGAACCATTTGTGGGTAGTGTTGCAAATCTTGGAAAAGAGAAATTGTATACTAAGTATAAGAAGCGTGAATTTTTGTTGAAGGAGATTACCTTTCTAGGTCATATGGTATTAGGGGATGGTATTAAGATGAAACCTAAGGAGATAGATGTGATTAGAAATTGGCCTAGACTATTGACCCTCGTCGGACATTATAAGTTTCTTAGGCTTAGCTGGTTACTACCGAAGGTTTGTAAATAGATCCTCTTGCATTGCACCTCCCATGACTAAGTTTACTAAAAAGAAGGTTAAGTTTGTGTGGACCAATAAGTGTGGAAAGCATTTCTAAACATTGAAAGATAAGGTTCTGTCTGCTCCTATATTGTCACTACCGCAAGGGGTAGAAGGATTTGTTATGTATTGTGATTCTTTGATGGTTGGTTTGGTCAAATTTTGATGCAAAATTGTGTGATGGCCTATGCTTCTAGCCTACTCAAAGTGCATGAAAATAATTATCCTACCAATGGTCTTGAATTAGCTATTATGGTCTTCGCTTTGAAAATTTGGTGTCACTATTTGTATGGGATGTATGTTGATGTGTTCACCGATGATAAGAGTTTCCGATATGTCTTCACTCAAAAAGGTCTCAACTTGAGACAAAGAAGGTGGTTAGAACTTCTTAAGGACTATGATAAGAGTGTGCATTATCATCTCGATAAGGCTAATGCACTGGTTGATGCATTAAGTAGGGTGTCCATGGGTAGCCTAGTATATGTTGATGATGGTGGCAAAGGGGTGGCTAGGGATGTCCATCGGTTGGCTAGGTTGGGAGTTAGGTTTGAAGAGGTGGATAATGGGGGTGTTGTGGTAGTTGATGGCTCTAAATCTTCATTGGTTGAGGAGGTGAAAGCTAAGCAAGATCATGACCCCGCTTTGTTGGAATTGAAGGCATTGGTAAAGGGTGGTAAGGTAGAGATTTTCTCCCAAGGGGATTTGGTGCCCGCAGATACTAAGGAAGGTTATGTGTGGCTTACGTTAATGGCTTGAGAGAAAATATTCTTGATGAGGCTTATAGTTCTTCCTATTCTATTCACCCTGGTGCTACTAAGATGCATAGGGATTTGAGAGAGGTATTTTTGTGGGGAGGTATGAAGAGGGACATTGCCAAATTTGTTTTCGGTTGTCATTGCTGTAAACAAGTCAAAGCCGAACATCAAAGTCCAGGTGGCTTAACACAAGCCATAGAGATTCCTTCTTAGAAGTGGGAGGGGATTAATATGAATTTTTTGGTTTAGTTTCCCAAGACTAGAAAGGGTTTTCATTCCACTTGGGTTGTGGTTGATAGGATGACAAAATAGGCTCACTTTCTACCGATTGCGACACATATGGGGCTAAGGATTATGCTAGGTTGTACAGTCATGACTTGGTGAGGTTGCATGGGGTTCCTTTGTCCATTATATCAGATCATGGTACTCAATTTACTTTACATTATTGGATTTCCTTTCAAAGTGAACTTGGTACAAGAGTTAAATGTAGTACGACCTTCCACCCTAAAACAAATAACCAAGTGTAAAGGACTATCCAAACACTTGAAGATATGCTTAGGGCTTCTGTATTAGAGTTTAAGGGTAGTTTGGATGATCATCTTGCATTAATTGAATTTGCCTATAATAATAGCTATCATTCTAGCATCGGTATGTCCCCTTTTCAGGTTCTTCATTATAAACGTTGTAGATCACCAGTTGGGTGGTTTGAGGTTGGAGAGGTGGCTTTGTTGGGACTAGATCTGGTTATGGAAGCTCTTGAGAAGGTTAGGATGATTAGGGGAAGGTTAAAAACAACCCAAAGTCGTTAAAAGTCCTATGCCAATGTGAGGAGAAGGAATCTTGAATTTAATGTTAGTGATTGGGTCTATTTGGAGGTTTCACCCATAAAGAGTGTGGTTCGAATTGGAAAGAGAGGGAATTGAGTTTATGGTTTGTAGGTTCATATAGAGTGTTGAGGAAGATTGGTAAGGTTGCATACGAATTGGATTTTCCTATCAATAGGGATATGATTCGTCCGATTCTTCATACATCTAGGTTGAGGAGATGTGTTGATGACTCAAGTACTATAGAACCATTTTTGAAGTTCTGGGTGTTGTGGAGGATAATTTGGCTTAGGAGAAGATTTGGTGGAGATGTTGGATGGATGGATGGGAAGAGTTGATTAATACGGATGTAGTGTTCGTCAAGGCCCTTTGGAAGACTAGTCAAGTCGAAAGTGCCTCTCGGGGAGCTGGTGCGGGTATGAAAAAGCAATATCCATACCTCTTTGATTTTATTCAAACTTATGATAACATGTTAAGTACTTTTCTTTATAGTTACAAATCTTACATTTTAGCCCTAAGTTATTTGCATGCATTCATGTTTGTACTAACAAAGTTCATGGTGATTTTAACACTTACGTTGAAATTTTTGAAATGATGTTTAAGTGCATTGTTGCATCCTTATGTGGGCTGAAATTATTTTTTTAACGTCTCTTATTTATGTTTCTTTGACATTCAGGGACGAATGTTTCCAAGGGGTAGATATTGAAATGACCCCAAAAAGTGCCCATAAATGTGCCTCGGATGTGGCTGGAATCATAATTTCCATATACGTGATATCAAAAATCCAACTTCATATTCTTGTTCAAGGGGAAAATTGATTGGGGAATGGGTCTAACTCCTATTTTAAAGCAACTGTATCAAAATTCGAAATTCCAAAGTTGGCAATTTCCAATGAAGAACTGCACCCAAGGCGCGATGCGCAGAGGCGCACTCTTATATTATTTTTGCCCTATTTTTGTTTTCCAGTCAAAGGCCTTTGGGTCTTGGGCCTAAGCCTTCCCACTCATGAAAATATCTATACTTATCCATATTTCACCTTCATGTCATTCAAGACATTCCCCAATACTATCTCAAACCCATAGACTAATCTTTCTCTAAAAATTAAAGTGTCCAAAACTCTTTCGAATCATAAGGAATTTATCCAAGCTTAGAGTCTCCATTCAAGTCCTCTTTAAGGAATTCTCCAAAGTCAAGGTACGTGGGTTTCAACCATTGGGTCCTTTATAGTGCCCAAGCTTCCTTTTTACTTAAATTGCATGATTTCAAGGTGATTTACTTATGGGTCTTACTTATTATGAGTTAGACTATGAACTGTGTTGGGGTTTCATGAAATTGTGCCTATTTTAGCATGTTTTGAGCTATGAATCTAGGATCTATTTTGGAATGTGATGAAGGATTTTGATGTATATTACTTAAGGGTGTTACCAAGTATCGATGGATAATTTTACATTGGATTTTCTTGCATGATTTCATCCCTAAATTGTGTGGTTCTACATTAGTACTACACACCCACCAAGTGTTTGATGAAATGTTCGGTTATGATTTTTTGAGGAATTGAAGGTCCAGTGCATGTCTTATGAGTCGAATGACTTTATGATGATGACATAAATGTATTTATATGATATTCTCCTATATTGTGTTGGAAATTGACCATGCCTCACTCGGGGGATTGTGAGGCCAGGTACCCATGTCCAGGGATTTGTACCTTGATAACCATGTCGAGGGGTTTGTACCTTGATAACCAGGTTGAGGGGTTAGTACTTCAATCCCCATGGTTGGTAGGGTGCGATGGGCCACCAACCAATCAAAGGGTTTGCACCTTGATAACTTGGTTGAGGGGTTGATACCTCGATCACAATGGGTGGTAGGGTGCGATGATCCACCAACAAATTGAGGGGTGGGTACCTCAATAGACTATGAATTCTATAATGATGGACTCTCATTGCACATGTATTATATTCTATGTAAGCAAGATTTACTTCAAGCATCTTCCATGCATGTCATATTTTTATATACTAGTCCTTGCCTATGATTATGCATTTCGATTATATTGCTTATCTATTGTTGTATTGCATCCAACTTATTTAGTATATACAAACGTACTAATGCATACTCTATGCCTACATGATATTACCATGTAGGAACCGATGCTCCTATTGATTCTCCTCCACACGATTAGACGGATTGTTCAAGTTAGCTTTTGGTGAGTCCTCATGTCAGGGGACAATATCTATCGTCTCTCATGATTATGCTTATACTATATCTTGTATATTTGGATTACCTATTTTCATTAATATGAGGGTGAGCCTAGTTGCTTGTCTTGGCCCCTTCTAAGTTTTATGTTTAGAGGTGTTGTTGGACAAGTATGTAATGATGCTATAAGCTTGATTTTCTTGATGTTTTATGAAATGAAAGTTTTCCGTTAGTCACCATGCCCCTATTTCTACTATTTTATTATTGTTTAATTAGTTCTGCGATCAAGGATATGTAATGATATGTTAAGAGGCTTGCTTGCAGTTTTTTTGGGTCCCTCATGCGCCTTGTCACATATAGACCCTAGTTTGGGTTGTGATGCCCTTCCTTTTCTTTTCTCTTTTTGACCAACTATACGTTTCCTTTAAGAATTTTTAAATTATTATTGTTGTTGTTGTTGTTGTTGTTGTTGTTGTTGTAAAAATTATTTCTCATAAAATTTAAATATTAAAAAATACATTTACATATATATATATATATATATATAAATGTCTACTTCATTTTTTTCTTTTAAATATTAAAAAATACATTTACATATATATATAAATGTCTACTTCATTTTTTTCTCCATCATTTTGGAGAAGCTTATGACAAATGAATATCTTTAAAGTGTCAAATCGATTTTTGATTGAATAATTATATTATCATTTAAAAATAAGTATTTGAAAAAGGGAGCTTAATTAATTGACCTTGTTTTACTAACCCATGATGATTTTATTTTAAAACTTTGTTTTCCTTCATCTAGAGGTTTGAAATTAGTTAAAACTTTTTGGTACTTCATCCACGTCCAGCTTT
>JAOTQR010029886.1:0-16262 GCA_025774065.1 Solanum ossicruentum | reverse complement strand
CCTTATCGGCAACGGGTGCCAGTCCGCCCTAACCAGACTTTGGGGCGTGACAAATACAATAATAGATAGACGCCTCAATTGAAATACATAATATTAAGCAATAGGCATAATATGACAATATGACATGTATGATCAATGCTTAAGTAAAACATGCTTAAGTAACTCATACTCATGTAGGATATCATATGTGTAGAAGAGACCAAACCATCTATTCAAGATACAAATCCCTTGGTGGTTGCATGGTATAAACCCCTTACATGGTGGATGACAATCACACCTTATCAACACAATGACGAACTACAAAACTCTCACATGGTTGATGAGTACAAACCCCCAAGTATCCCCCTTGATCGGGTATGATCTAATGCAACTCTTTATATAGAGTATTTCATATCTATAATCTCATATCATCAATATATAGTCATTTATATCATGTCTCATGCTTTGGAGCTTCAACTCATTAAGAAACCACATCCAGACATTTTATCGAGGGTGTGTAAAGCTAGTACCATGAATTATAAAGATTAAAACATGCAGGGAAATCTATTGTAAAATCATTATTCAACACCTTACAACACCCTCAAGCAACATACATGAAAACACCTTCTCAAATCTTATAATAGATCAAAGATTTATAGCTCAAAACATGGCAAAATAGTCACATCTTTATATAGCTTTAACATAGTGTGCAGTGAATTTCATAATAAGCAAGACTCATTTGTAAATCAACTTTAAATCATGCAATTTAAGTAAAAAGAGGCTCACACACCATGGGTAGAAGGACCTAGTGGTTCAACACCACAAACCTTAGCTTCGGAGAATCCTTGAAAGAGATTGGAGATGGAGACTTGAAGATTGAAAGAAATCCTTAAGATTGGTCCTGAGTTTTTGGGACTTGAATTTAGGGTGAAATATGAGTCTAAGTGTTTTAGTGAGTATTAGGAAATGTATAGGATGATATAAGGGTGAAATAAGGCTAAGTATAGGTAATTTCAAGAATGGGAACCCTTAGGCCCAAGACTTGAATGTCTTGGACCGAAGTAAAAAAAATAGGACAAAAATATCCGCTATGCGGATTACTCATTGGAATTTGCATCTCTGTACAAATGAGTTCCACAAAAATGGACATAAATTCTTCATCCAAACTACGAATGAGGTGAAACCAAGTTCATTGGAAAACTAATTCAAAGATCTTTAATTTGGTAGGTTGTGGGCCACCTAGTTATTTGTGTGCTAATAGATATGCCTCTTTAAATTTGACCCTCCTAAATTGTATTTTTATGATTTTCGAATTTTGATATGGTTGCTCTAAAATTCAAGTTAGACCCATTTCCTACTCAATTTCTCCCCCCCCTCCGAACAAGAATATGAAGTCGAATTATTAAAATAACGAATTGAATTTTAAATATATGAAAATTACGATTCCAGAAACTTTCAAAGCACATTTTTGAGCACTTTTTGGGGTTATTTCATGATAGAAATTTTGAATAGACAAGTGAAGACTTTGAGGAACAAGGATGTTGCTTCCATCAAGGTTCTTTGGCGAAACCAACAAGTTGAAACTCATGGGAAGCCAAAGTGGATATGAAAAAGCAATATCCCTATCTCTTCCACTCTAGTCAAGCCTAAGGTACTAATTCAAGTCCCCTATGTGATTTCAAGTCTTATGTTTCATCCCTTATGTCATTGCATGCATTCATGTTTATGTGGACAAGTTCATGGTGATTTTGATATTAATGTTGAGATTTTGAAATGATGTTTAAGTGCATAGTTGCATTCATGTGTTGGAATGAACTCATCTTGATTATTTCTCTGATATACATTTCTTTAACATTCGAAAATGAATGTTCCCAAAGGGGAGATATTGACATGACCCAAAAAAGTGCCTGAAAATGTGCCTCGAAAATGCCTATAATCTTAATTTCTATATATCTAAAAATCCGTGCATGATATCAAAAATCAGACTTCATATTCGTTATTAGAGGGCAAAATTGAGTGGGAAATGAGTATAACCCCATATTTTAGAGCAGCTATACCAAAATTTTGTTTTCCAAAAATTTCACGAAACAGAATTAATCCGCGCTCGTGGCAAGACGCGGCCAGTGCGTAGACCTATATATTTTTTTGCCAGTTTTTCTTACTTCGATCCAAGGATTTGGGGCCTTGGGCCTAAGCCTTCTAACGCGTAAAAACACCTACACCTAGTCATTTTCAATCTCATATTATTAAAGATATTCCCCAAAACCCTCTGTAACACTTAGCCTAATATTTCACTCAAATTCAAGTGTCCCAAACTCATTCCAGATCTGAAGAAATTTATTCAAGCTTGAGGTTCTCATTCCAATCTTAATCTAGGCAATCTCCAAAGTTGAGGTATGTGGGTTTTAACCATTAGGTCCTTTCACCCATAGTGCCCAACCTTCCTTTTTATACAAATCACATGTTTTGAAGTTGATTTATCCATGGGTACTTCTTACTATGAATTTGACAATGAACTATGTTAGGGTTTCATAAAAATGTGACTGTTTAAGTATATTTGAGCTATGAATCTATGTTTATGGCGAGATGTAATGAGGGATTTTGATATATTTTGCATGAGGGTGTTATCAAGTGTTGATGGATTGATTTATATTAAGTTTTCTTACATGATTTCACTCTTATATTACATGATTTTGAACTAGCATTCCACCCTTGCCAAGTATTTGATAAAATTTTCGGTTAAGGGTTTTTGAGTTATTAAAGGTCTATTGCATGACGTATGAGTTAAGAGAGTTTATGATGATGAAAGTAATGTATTTTAGTGTTGATCTCATGAAAAGCAGCTATAGTGTTGCAAATTCACCATACCTTATTGAGGGGGTGCTATGCCTCAACCACTACGTCGAAGGGTGCTATGTCCATCTACTAGTTAAGGGGTATATAACTTGACCACTATGATGGGGGGTATTATGCCCATCTACTATGTTAAGGGGTATATACCTTGACCACCTTATTGGGAGGTGCTAGGCCCGTACTACCAATTGAGAGGTAGATATCTCAGTCACCTTCCAAGGGGGTGTTAGGCCTTAGATTCCAAGTACTAGGTTGCTTGGTCTATGATGTTGGTCTCTTTCTACGCATGTACTATATTTCCATATAAGTATGCTTTACTTGAAGCATTGATCATGCATGCCATGTTGCTAATACACCATTTCTTGCTTATGTATATGTATTTTGATTATGTTGCCTATCTCTTGTTCCATTGCTTCATACATACTTAGTAAATTTAGGCGTAGTAACGCATATTCTATGCCTATATGATGTTACCATGTATGAATCGGAGCTCCTCACGATCATCCTCCCCATGACTAGTTGGTCATCTTGAAGATAAGCTATTGGTGAGTCCTCAAAGTTCAGGGATGTTAGCTATGCTATACTTTCCTTTGTCATTTCTTAATACTATTTTTATATTTTAGAAAATATTTCTCGAGAATATATTGACCAATCAAACATAACAAAGTTAAGAACACTAAAATATTGTTGACTCTGGATAAGATTTGTGTACACTAAATATATTACTATTATTTTTATAATTTTCAAAAATATATTGACCATTGATCAATAACACATAACAAAAAATTAACAACATTAAAATATTTTTGACTCTATGATAGGGATAAGATCTGCGTACACTAAATACATTATTATTATTTTTATTTTTTTTTAAAAACAACTTTTTAAAAATATGTTGACCATTAACCATTGACCAAGAAAACACAATAAAGTTAAAAATATTAAAATATTTTTGACTCTACCAAAAGTATCAGTTAATGAATTAACGATATTAAACTCCACTTCACACTATAAAACACTTGAAAGTTTGTCTTTTTCTTCAGCAAAACTCTTCCCGTTTTGTAAGAGAAAAACTCACTTTCTTAATAAAAAAGATCTTCCTTTTTCACCTAAATTAGTGAACGATTCAATGTTTGATGGAAAAAAGGAGTTCATAGTTTCACCATCAGGTGGAATCCCACATCTAAGTAAAACATGTTTCTTGAATCCCATCATTTCTGCCGTTGAAGGTCTATCTTTGAATCTTCCGTCGATTCCCTTCCCATCCAAATATGATTGTCCATTGGATGCTGCCCTCCGGGGATGTAACAGATGTAGTTATCAACAAAAACGATAGAGGGCGTGCGTTAAAAGGATGGAGCGTGACCATCACCATGATGGAAAGCAGCAAGAATTTATGAAGCAATCACGAGTTCAGTTTATAGAGTCCAGATAGATAAAATTTTGATTTTTGGGTTTGTATAAAGGTGGTGTTGTGAGACTAACACTTTTATTTTTCCATTGGGTGAAGATATTGTTTAATGCTTTTGGGATTTGTTGTTTTGGGTGACCTTGTTTGGTCCCCCCTTCATTCCCCTGAGTTGATTGTGATTCAAGAAAATCTTGAAAAATCAAGAAAAGAATTGATTGGAAAGAAAGATAATAATCATACTAGGTGGTTGAAGCGTTTCATGAACACTGGCAATGCTTATTAACATAAAGCTTTTCTTTCTCTTTGGTTTTCAAAATTTGTGTTTCCAGGTAAAGTAAAGGGACCTATTTTCTCTATTGTAGTCAATTTGGCAAGAGGTGTGCGACTAGCACTAACACCTGCTGTTCTTGCTAGAATATATAGGGATTTGGGCTTGTTCAGTAAGCGATGATAACGACATCATCAACTAGGAATACAGACAAAGTTCATTTGTGGTCTCTGATATTCTTTCTTTATGTTTGGTCTTGGGAGAGGCTGGTGTCTTTTCGGCAACAGGTGGCTCAAAATTAAAATACGGTTAGTGGTGTGAGAATAAGTGGATGGCATAATGTGAAACAATCAAGTGTAATTAATGTGAGGACTACTATTAACATGTTTGGAGAGTTGTTTCGGTGGAGACCATACTCCTTTGCTGTGGAAGGTTGGTCAATTCCACAGTTTTACAAAGAAAAAGAAGAGTGGAAATAATTGAAGGGGAAAGTTTGGATCTAGAAGTGAGGCCCTTCATTCGATGCTTAAGGGCATCTGAGCTTGTTGGATTTGATTTTCAAGAGCCCTATTGACCAAATCAGGTAGCAATGCAATTTGGTTATGATCAAGACTTCCCTTAATGGATTCATTGCTCATCTTCAAGTCCAGAACTTTCTTGGATCAACTATAGCAGACCCATTGATTCTACTTTGATATCTAGCTAGGTTGTTTGAACTGGATATACTGACACAGTATTTGAAGTGGTTGAGAAAGGAAATATTATGTCTAGCCGATGGAGGGGAAACATATTAGTATGTTTCTAATCTACCGACAGAGTACCCTGATATTCCTCCTAGTTTCTCTCCCATGTTAAAGCAGGTGAAAGTAGAAACTCTTCCAAATGTTCCTTGTTAGTTGACTTATTCAAAAGTCAGTATCGTTAGTTTAGGAGTCTTTTATGTTTTAGCTTTAAGAGTCCTAATAAGTTTATATTAGTCAGTTAGCAGGTCATAGGTTAGTGCTAAACTAGTTCCCTATTTTTTTCTCTAGATTGTTGCTTTTCAAGTACTATTTAAAGGCTTGTATCGTTGTTATGAGATAGCAATAAAAAGAAAAAAAGTATCTTTCTGCTTCTTAAAATTTTATTCTAATAGTTGCTTCTCTATTTTCCCAACATTCTCCATATTATAGCTTTGCTCTTGGTCTGAGATCCATCCTTTCCTCTAGCAAGGATTAGCATAGTAAGAGAGAAAAAATAGTGAAATATTGTGAGATTTTTTTCGAATAGAAATTACAAAATTTCCATGGCAGGAAGCAAAACAAGCTTGTTCTTCTATTTAGGTCCTATTATAACTATCTCAACTTTAGTGAAACTTTTTCTCTTGAATTATATTTCAAATTCACTTGTTTACTTCCCTGATTACAAACTATTTGGCATATTATGCACTGTCCTCAATTGGCTCTATGAAGCACTCTTATTGAACAAGACAAGTTTTTTTGCCTGATGTTTGTGCCTTTTTGTGAATGCGAAGTCAAGATTATAGATAATTTTTCCTATCCGAACTTATCTGTTCTCATCTTCGAAGAACCATCTTATCTATTCTCATCCTTCCATTGTGTTAAAAATGGTTTGACTCTACATTTCTTAGTGAAAAAAACATGGTTGTTTTTGTCCCAGACTATCAAGTTAATCTTAACTCTGAGATTCTATTCAATTAAATACTAAGTCAAGTGCAAAACATCTTCTTGTAAGTGTGGAGACGAGAGAATAAATAAAATGGAGAAACATGATCGTTCAAAATTCCAATATCTGATTTCAACTTGTTTGAAATTGAGGCATAGTAGTTGTTAGTATTGCAGTATTGGGTAAGGGAAATTCATGTGCGCACAATTTGTACCAAGAAATAGTCTTGATCATCAGAGAAATAGTAAACAGTAGTACACTACTCCTACAAAATTTTTATTTTCTTATTTAATTATCCAACATTGCTAACCCACTGACTAGAGAAACATTTCTATGGGAAAGTGGTCTTGATTGAATTTTTGTCTAATCGGATCGAAAAATGAGTTTTAGAAGTAAAATTTCTTAACCACAAAAGTATGAAATAAGAACCTATCAACATACCCTATTTTATTTTATCATTTCCATCACCAATTTTACATTGACTGAAAGTTGTTTTCCTCTATCGGACCTTAAGAGTGAAAGTTCATGCACTGAAACACACCTCATGTGCCTCGGAATGCCCCATAATTGTAATTTCCACATATCTCAAAATTCTCATGTGATTTTGAAAATCCTTCATATCCTTGATCAGGGGGTAAAATTGAGTGAGAAATGGGTATAACCCGAATTTTAGAAGACCCATAGCGAAAAATAATTTTCGCTAATTTTACGATTTCCAGTGGCTGTATGCGCCCAAGGTGCGACACGTCTGGGGTGCACCGTTGTGTATTTTCTTCTCTGCATTTGGTCCTCCTCTAGCAAGGGGCACGGACCAATGTAATGTTTTCTCCTATTTTCTTATTTCGTCCAAATGCATTGGTGTAATAGCTCCATGCCCATTTAAGCATAAAATCTCCCATACATAGCCATTTTTCAATTCTATAACTCACAAAACCATCTAAAAAATCTCTCCAAGACATTACGAAATCCCTCATTCAAATTAAAGGGTTTCAAGCTCAACTTTGGATCTCAAGGAAACTAATATAAGCTTCAAGTTTCCTTCAAACTCAATTTCAAGAAAATCCAAGTTTGAAGTATGTGGGTCTTCATGCATAGGTCCTTTCATCCACAGAGCCCTTTCACCCAACCTTCTTTTTTCATGAAATTGCATGGTTTCAAGTTAAGCTTCTCTTTTTAAGAAATTGCATGGTTTCAAGTTATCTCCTCCCACACTTGTATTATCGTCTATGCTAGATGAATGATTTACAAGCATGATTTACTTCAAGCATTGATCATGCATTCCATATTGAAATTACACTTATCCATGCTTATGATTATGCATGTTGACTATATTGGCTTACGTCTTGTTTTATTGCATTCTACATACTTAGTATATTCAAAAGTACTAACAATACACTATGCCTACATGATATTACCATGCAGGGACTAGAGCACCACTTGATAATCCTCCAAGTGGCTAGTTGATACCTTGAAGATAAGCTTTAGTGAGTCCTCAAGTTTGAGGATACTATCTACCATATTCTTGCTATTTTGAGACTTTGTTATGTTGACTAATTATTATTATGAGGGTGAGCCCGGAGAGTGTCTTAACCCCCGCTCCATTCCATGTTAGAGGTGTTGTTAGATGATGTACTTATGCTATGAGCTTGACTCTTTTATGCTTTAATAATTACCAAATACTCCCCATAGTCCCACTTCCCTTTTGATTATACCTTTTGTTGTTGTTTACCTTGCTTCCATGATGATAGATGTGTGATTGATGTGCTAAGAGGCTTGTTTGGGTCCTTTTGGGTTTCCATTCCCCGTGTCACGTCTTGGCCCTAGGCTTGGGTTGTGAAAAACTTGGTATCAAAATACTAGGTTGTTAATGGTCCTTGCAATCCAACACACCGCATTGATTAATGTTTTATTCATGGTTGTGAAGCATGCAATAACTATGAATGGGATGCTATGAGGCATTTTATGAAATGTTTCACTTCTTCAAGGTCTATATCGTGCATTTGATGTAAGAGTAAGGCCTTTCCCCTAAAAAATGTTCTTTGCTCTTCTAGATCCCACTTTCCCCTAATGAATGCTCTTTGCTCTTCTAGATTATGTTGATTCCAAGAGGGAGACTAAGGATAGCCCACACACCCAAAGAGCAACCGGCCCCTCTTGCTTTTCAAGGTGGATGGGTAGCCCAAGATGTGTTTCGAGATGCTATTTCAATGTTGACACATCCTATGACCAACAAAATTAACCAAGGGGCCTAAGCTCCTAATGCTCCCACTCTGGCTTCTAGGGTGAGGTATTTCACTAGAATGAACTTGCTGGAATTCCATGTCTTCAAGATGGATGAGGACCCCCAAGAATTCATAGATGAGGTGTACACGGTGCTATCCATCATGGGGGCCAATTTGGAGGAAAAGGCGGAGTTGGCATCCTACCAACTCAAAAGGGTGGAGCAAATTTGGTTTACACAATGGAAGTTGGAGAAGGGGAATGATCATGTTATTCTTTGGGAAGAGTTCAAAGCCACATTCCCCAACTAGTTTATTCCTATTGAGTTAAGGGAGGCTAAGATGATGGATTTTATGAACCTTAAGTAAGGTTTCATGAGTGTGAGGGAGTATGCCCTCAAGTTCAACCAACTCTCCAAGAATGCTCCACAATTGGTTGCCAAGCCTAGATCAAGGATGAACAAATTTATGTCTAGAGTGTCTATGTTAGTTAATAAGGAGTGTCGTACCTCCATGCTAGTGAGTGATATCAATTTGACCCGCCTCATGACATATGCTGAGTAACTAGAGGGGGAAAAGCTTAGAAAAAGAAGAAGTGGTGAGTCAAAGAGGGCTTGTTTTGAAGATGGTTTCCTAGGTTTCAAGGATGACTGGTTTCCTCAAGGCAAGTGCCAAGTCCAAGGGTCATCCAATGCTCCTAATAAGACGTTTGCCAATGAAAGGCTGACTAACCAAAGATTCCAAGGTGGTAGTGGAGCAATGTCAAATCCTAGATGCCCAAGGTGTGAAAGAAATCATAGTGGTCCATGTTTGAGGAATTCTAATGCTCTCTTTGGTTGTGGTGAAATGGGTCACAAGGTTATTGATTGTACTCATGCTGAATACAAAGGTAGGGATTGTCGTCCACAAGGCCAAGGTGCAAATGTGGGTCAAAAGGGAAGAAAAGGCCAATAAGGGGGTGCTCCAAGGCAATATAGATTCTATGCTCTTCAATGGAGACAAGGGGCAGATGAGATGCCCAATGTTGTCACTGGTATGTTAAAGGTTTTTTATTTTAATATATATGCATGGATAGACTCGGGTGCCACTCTTTCTTTTATTACTCCTTTTGTTGCAAAAAAGCTTCATGTTAGTCCCTAATTATTGTGTGAACCTTATGAAGTGTCTAGCCCCATTGGTGAGCCCATTGTTGCTAGAAGAGTATACAAAAATTGTCCCATGTTCATTTTGCATAAAATCTTTCCTTGTGATTTTATTGAATAAGATATGGTGGATTTTGATGTCATTCTTTGGATGGATTGGTTGCATGCATATTATGCTTCTATTTATTATAGAACTCGTAGGGTTAATTTCCAATTCCCTAATGAGCCCTTCCTTGAGTGGGAAAGTTGTGATGTGGTGGTCAAGGGTAGATTTATTTCTTGTCTAAAATCCCAAAAGTTGATTTCTAAGGGTTGTCTCTATGATCTTCTGAGGGTTAGGGATGTGGAGTCCAAAGTCCTTCCTATTGAGTCGGTTCCAGTGGTTAATGAGTTTCTTGATATCTTTCTCGATTAGCTTCCTTGTGTCCTTCCTGAAAGGGAAATAGAATTTTGTATAGACCTCCTTCCCAATACTAAACCCATTTCCATTCCCCCTTACCGTACAACCCCGGCGGAATTGAAGGAGTTAAAGAAACAATCGAAGGATTTGTTGGAGAAGGGTTTTATAAGGCCTAGTAGACATCTTGTGTGCACTGGTGTTATTTTTGAACAAAAAGGATGATTCTCTTATAATGTGCATTGATTCTCGACAACCTAATAGGGTTACCATAAAGAACAAGTACCTTGTACCAAGTATTGATGAGCTTTTTGATTAACTTCAAGGGGCTAGTAATTTTTCTAAGATTGATCATCCATCCAGGTATCACCAACTGAAAGTGAGGGAGTGTGATATTCCCAAGATGGTTTTTCAAACTAGGTATGGGCACTTTGAGTTTGTATTTATGTCCTTTGGATTGACTAATACACCAGCTATATTTATGGATCTCATGAATAGGGTCTTTAAACCTTACCTTGACATGTTCATTGTGTTCTTTATTGATGATATCTTGATTTATTCCCATAGTGAGGAGCATGTGAATCACTTAAGGGTAGTGTTGTAATCATCGAAGGAGGAGAGGTTGTATGCTAAATATGAAAAATGTGAGTTTTGGTTTAAAGAGGTTTCTTTTTTAGGGCATATGGTGTTGAGTGATGACATTAAGGTAGATCCTAAGAAGATGGAGATAATTAGAAATTGGCCTAGACCTTTGACTCCATCAAATATTAGAAGTTTCTTGGGTTTGGCAAGTTATTACAGGAGCTTTGTAAATGGTTTCTCTTCTATTGCTTCTCCTATGACAAAGTGTACCCAAAAGAAGGCGAAATTCGTGTGGACCAATGAATGTGAAAAGTGTTTCCAAACCTTGAAAGATAAGCTTGTCTACTTTCCTATATTGGCTCTACTGAAAGTGTTAGAAGGTTTTATATTATATTTTGATTCCTCAAGAATTGGTTTGGGGTGTGTTTTGACGCAAAATTGTAAGGTGATAGCATATGCCTCTAGACAACTTAAGGGGTATGAGAAGAATTATCCAACCTATGATCTTGAATTGGAGGCCATGGTATTTTCTTTGAAAATTTAGTGTGACAACTTGTATAGGGTCCATGTTGATGTGTTTACCGACCACAATAGTCTCTAATATGTGTTCACCCAAGATCATCTTAATGTGAGGAAAAGAAGGTGGTTAGAGCTACTTAAAAATTATGATATATGTGTGCACTATCTTCCCGGCAAAGCTATGTTATGGCTAATGCTCCAAGTAGAGTGTCCATAGGTAGTCTAGCTCATGTTGATGATGGCGGCGAGGTGGCTGGAGAGATTCATTGGTTGGCTAGATTAGGGGTTAGATTGGATGAAGTTGATAGTGATGGTGTAGTTGTTGTCGATGGTTCTAAATTTTCTTTGATTGGGAAGGTAAAGGTAAAGCAAGATCTTGACCCCGCATTGTTAGAGTTCAAGGCCTTGGGAAAGATGGTAAAATGGAGGTTTCCTCCAAAGGGGGAGATGGTTCCCTTAGGTACTAAGGTAGATTGTGTGTACCAAAGGTGGATGATTTGAAAGAATTAATCTTGAAGTAGGCCCATAATTCATCCTATTCAAATCACCATGGTTCTACAAAGATGTATAGAGACTTGAGAGAAGTGTATTGGTGGGTGGTATGAAGAGGGACATTGCCAAGTTCATATTCGAATGTCACAATTGCTAACAAGTGAAAGACAAACATCAAAGGCTGGGTGTCCTAGACCAAGACATAAAGATTCCTACTTAGAAGTGGGAAGAGATCAACATGGATTTTGTGTTTGGGTTGCCTAAGACTAGGAAACATTTTATCTCAATTTGGGTTGTTGTGGATAGAATGACAAAGTCAGCTCAATTCTTACCGTTCAAAACTACCTTTGGTGCCAAAGATTATGCCAAGTTGTACATTCATGAGTTGGTTAGATTACATGGGGTGCCCATGTCTATCATTTAGGTTCGTGGTGCTCAATTAACTTCCCACTTTTGGAGGTCCTTTGAAGAGGTCCTGGTACCAAGGTTAAGCTTAGCACGACGTTCCATCCTCGAACGGATGGTCAAGCCGAGAGGACTATCCAAACTCTAGAGGATATGATTAGAGCTTGTGTTTTGGAGTTTAAGGGTAGTTAGGATGAACATCTTGCACTTATTGAGTTTGCTTACAACAATAGCTACAACGCAAGCATTGGTATGGCTCCCTTTGAAGCTTCATATGGTAGGCGTTGTAAATCCCCATTTGGGTGGTTTGAAATGGGGCAGATGGCTTTGCTAGGTCCAAATTTGGTCATGGAGGCCATGGAGAAGGTGAGGGTGATAAAGGAAAGATCAAAAATAGCCGAAAGTAAACAAAGGTGCTACTTTTATGTGAGACGAAGAGATCTTGAGTTTAGGGTTGGTGATTGGATTTACTTGAAAGTCTCATCCATAAAGGGTGTGGTTCAATTTGGCAAGAAGGGGAAATTGATCCCAAGGTTTGTGGGTCGTTCTAGTGTTTTGAGGAGAGTTGGTAAGGTTGCATATGAGTTGGCATTGCCTATGGAGATGAATATAGTTCATCCACCCTTCCATGTGTCCATGTTGACAAAGTGTGTGGGTGACCCAAGTGCTGTAGTGCCCTTGGATGTTGTTGGTGTTGTAGAAGATAATTTGACCTATGAGGAAGTCCCAGTGGAAATTTTAGATAGACAAGTAAAGACGTTGAGAAATAAAGATGTAGCTTCCGTCAGGTCCTTTGGAGGAATCAGCAAGTTCAAAGTGCCACATGGGAAGCCGAGGCGGAGATGAGAAAATGATCCCGATATCTCTTCCATTCTACTGAAGCTGAAGGTACTAATTTAAGTCCCCTATATGATTTCAAGTCCTATGTTTTGGCCCTCATGTTATTTTGCATGCATCTATGTTTATGTTGACAAGTTTATGGTGATTTTTAACATTCATGTTGAGATTTTTTCTAAAATGATGCATTTATTGCGTTCTTGTCGGGCTGAAATCTTCATGATCACTTCTCTCATGCATGTTTGTTCGACATTCAGGGATGAATGTTCCCATGGGAGAGATATTGAAATGCCCCAAAGTGTGCTTCAGCAATGTCTATAATTGTAATTTCCATATATCTCAAAATCTGTCTTTGATATCAAAAATTTGACTTCATACTCTTGATTAGGGGAAAAATTAAGTGGGAAATGAGTATAATGCGGATTTTAGAAGACCCATAGAAAAAAATAATTTTCTCTAATTTTCGTAAAATAGTGTCTGTTAGCACCTAGGCCGCAACACGCATGGGGCGCAGATCAGTGTTAATTCCTCCTCCACGATGGATTCGCATTGCGAACCAGACACAGACCAGTTCAACATTTTCCTTGGTTTCTCATTTTGTCCAAGGGCATTGGGGTCATGGCCCCATGCCCACTTATGCGGAAAAATTCCCATACTTAGTTATTTTTCAACTCTATATCACTCAACACCCTCTCAAAAATCTTTCCAAGACTTAACAAATTATCTCATTCAAATTTCAAGGATTTCGAGCTTAACTTTGGAACTCAAGAATTCTCTTCAAGCTCTAATTTTTCTTCAAGTTCATCTCGAGAAAACCCAAGTTTGAGGTATGTGGGTTTCATTCATTGTGTCCTTTCTCCTATAGAACCCAATCTTCCTTTTCATACAAATTGCATGTTTTCAAGTTGTATTACCTATGTGTATCTCTTATTATGCGTTTTGAGCATAAGTCGTGTTGGGGTTTTATGAAATATTGATTGATTATACATGACTATCTATTTTAAGCTTATACCATGATTTGATTATATCTATTGAGACTATGCATGTTTAAAACTATGAAAGTATGATCTATTATGAATTTTGATGATTGATTTCAAGGTACCCTACATGAGAGGTTTACTACATGTTGGTGGGTTGATTTACATTAAGTTTTCTCATCTTATTTCACTCTCGAATTGCATGATTTTGAACTAGTATTATGAACCCATCAAGTGTTTGATAAAATGTCAAGTCAAGGATTCTCAAGTTATTGATGATCCACTTCATGATTTACAAGTCAAGTAACTATATGATGATTAAGGGTTTCAAGTACGTATTGAATTCATGAAAATTTTCTGTGATTTTACAAGTTACAAGCTAAGCCCTATTTTCAATGTTTATACCTCTTGTGAGCCATTCATGTTAAAGCAAGGGTTCATGTATGATTATGGTCTACTCTCATGTTTCATGTTAGTCTTACTAATAGAGGTCAAACATGTTTCAAGAGCTATTCTCGTCATGTTTCATTTTTCATACAAGTTATGATTAGTTTTAATTGTTCCTTAGGATTTGACTTAGCACCGATTGAGACTCAAGGGGTCCTTATATAAAGTCTTTTGTCTCTAAACTATGTGCCAAAATAGGATTATGTCTATTACCCTTGCTATACTAGAGGGTCCATCTAGTCATGCTATCATGTTTGGTTTTCCTTTGCAAGTAGACCACACCTAGCCAAGGGGTGTCATGCCCGTTCCACCTTACCGAGGGGGTGTCATGCCTTGGATTCCAAGTTGTAACTACTTGGTCTATGTCTATTAGGGTCTCCTTCAACACATGTATTATATTCTATGCAAGATGAATGATTTACAAGCATGTTTTACTTCAAGCATTGGTCATGCATGCCATATAGAGATTATACTTTCCATTGCTTATGATTATGCGTGTTGACTATATTAGCTTTTGTCTTCTTGCATTGCATAATACATACTTAGTATATTCAAATGTACTAACACATACTCTATATAGGGATCAGAGTACCACTTGATCATCCTCCACGTGGTTAGTTGATACTTTAGAGATAAATTTTGGTGAGTCCTCAAGTTCGAGGACACTATCTACCTTATTCTTGCTATTTTGAGACTTCTTTATGTTGAATAGTTGTTATTATGAGGGTGAGCCCGAAGTGTCTTGGCCCCCACTCCATTCCTTGTTAGAGGTGTTGTTGGATATTTTAATGTACTTATGCTATGAGCTTAACTCTATTATGCTTTAATGATTATCTAATACTCCCCTTAGTCTCGATTCCTTTTTTACTATACCTCTTGTTCTTGTTTACCTTGCTTCTGAGACGAAGAATGTGTGATTGATATGCTAAGAGACTTGTTTGGGTCTCTTTGGGTTCCCATTCACTGTGTCACATCAAGGCCCTATTGACCCTGGTTCCATAAAGATGTATAGAGATTTAAGAGAGATTCATTGATGGGATGGTTTTGATTGGACTGGACTTGGTAATGGATGCCATGGAGAAAATGAGACTTATAAAGGAAAAGGTTGAGGAACAAATATGTAGAATCCATCAAGTTCCTTTGGAGGAATCAACATGTTAAAAGTGTTACTTGGAAAGCCAAGGCAGACATGAAGAAGTGATATTTGTACCTCTTTATCTCTATTCCATCCTAAGATAACAAGTTAAGTCCTATCCATGATTTGAAGTCCCAAGTTTCATCCCTCATGACATTTTGCATGCATTCATGTTCATCGTAACAAGATTACGGTGATTTTTGACATTCATGTTTAGAATTTATGAAAATGATGTTTAAAGTGCATTTGTTGCATTCATGTCTGGCTGAAAACTTCATGACTACTTCTCTTACGCTTGTTCCTTTGACATTCGGGGACGAATGTTCCTAGGGGGAAATATTGAAATGCCCTTCATGTGCCTCAGAATGTCCTATAATCATAATTTCAGTATATCTCAAAATCTATGCATTATTTTGAAAATCTAACTTCATATTCTTGATCAGGGGGCAAAATTGAGTGAAAATGGGTAAAAACAGATTTGTAGAAGACCCATAGCGAAAAATAATTTTTGCCAATTTTACGATTTCGAGTAGTTGTGTGCGCCCAGGGCACAAAGCGCCTGGGGCATGCCAATGTGTATTTTCATATCCGTGTTTGGTTTGCATCATTCTAGGGGCGCAGACCAGTGTAATGTTTTCCCCAAATTTCTTATTTCATCCAAGGGCATTGGTGTAATAGCCCCCTGCCCATTTAAATGTAAAATCTCCCAAACTTGTCCATTTTTAAACTCTATAACTCACAAAACCCTCTCAAAAACCTCTCCAAGACTTTATCAAATCTCTCATTCAAATTCAAGGGTTTTTAGTTAAACTTTGGATCTCAAGGAACCCAATAAAATCTTCAAGTTTCGTTCAAACTCCATTTCAAGAAAATACAAATTTGAGGTACGCGTGTCTTCATCCATGGGTCCTTTCACCCATGGAGCCCAACCTTC
>JAOTQR010029875.1:0-16262 GCA_025774065.1 Solanum ossicruentum | reverse complement strand
TAAAGGTGGTCCCTTATTCTACACTAGTGCATGGTTTCATTTGAGTTGTTATTTCATACACAGTATTTACTGCCTTAAATATTCATTACATTATCTCATACTGAGTCCCTTGTGGGGGACCTGCATTTCATGCTGCAGGTACAAGTGCTAGTAGATCTCCCAGTAGAGTATAGGATATTCAGCTGCTGTTACCAAGCTCTAGGTTGCTTCAGAGCTTTGTGTGTGTTTAGAGTTTATATGTTTACATTATGCAGTTAATTTAGACGGGGCCTGTCCTAAATATTTACGGACACTTTCTCTCGACTAGAGTCTTTGTAGACCATGTAAACTAAAGTGTGGTCATGCCTCATACATTAGACACCGCGGCCTCAATGGCCTAGCTATATGCATCTCTTTTTAGATTGTTATGACCATTTATCTTCTTAGAAGCATGCCAAACATAGAAAATTCCTTAAAATATGTATACAAAGAACATAGATATAGGTTGGTTCTCCCAAGCCTTATCGGCAACGGGTGCCAGTCCACCCTAACGGGACCTTGGGGCGTGATAAAAACATACTAAAGTATACTATTGACTACATGATATCACCATGTAGGAATCGAAGCCCAAGTTGATCATCCTTCTCCCCCAACTGGTTAGTTCAGTACTACTTAAGCTAGTTGGTGAGTCCTCCACTTCGGGGACCTTAGTATATGTTTCTCTTATTATGTATTGAAACCCTCTTCTTTACTTTCTATTTTGACTATGAGGGTGAGCCCGATTGCTTTTTCTTGGCCCCACTCTTATATATGTAGTAGAGGTGTTGTTGGACATGCTATGTATCTATGATATGAGCCTCGACTCTTTTGTCTCTTGATCATGATGTTATGCAAGCTTTCCCCTTTGTTCCTTGTCCTTGTTTTCTAAAGTTTTACATGTTACTTAAGTAACAAAACTCTCCTCCTTAGTCCCAATTCCCCTTTTTTATGTTTCTTATGTTATTTTACATTGCTTTTGCGACCAAGGATGTGTAATGATATGCCATGAGGCTTGTTTGGGGTTCCTTCGGGTTCCCCATTAGCTGGTCACGTCTAGGCCTTAGGCTTAGGACATGACGTAGATGGTATCAGAGCACTAGGTTGATAGATCCTCGAAGTCCAACACACTGCGTCGATTAGAGTCTTATTCATGGTTTTATTGTGTACCACAACTATGAATAGGAGGCTATAAGACGTTTTAGAGGTCGTTTCACTTCTTCATGATCTATGTCGTGCGATAGAGTTAGATCCCTTAGGGCTTAATGCTAAACCCTAAACGTTATATTTCAGGATATGTCTCAAGCTACTCAAGATGGCAATATGCTGAATGCATAGGTTTGTAATGTTCTATGGGTAATGGCCAAGGCGGTGACAACATTGGCAACCTAACTCAATCAACAAGTGAGTGCTCACGAAACTTCAAATGGTAATGGGAGGGGTAGTGAGGCCAAAAAGGCCTGTTTTGGCAGAAAGTTCCAGAGTCCCAAAGATAGAAGGGTTATGGTGCCGTAGTGCTTGAGAGGTACTAATGCTTGTTATGGTTGTGAGGAGATGGGTCATACGAAGAAAGAGTGTCCTCATAAGCGTAAAAGGGGTTAAAAAAGGTGATGAGGGGGTGGTAAGGAAGACCAATGCTTGTTATAGATATAATGAAGTGGGTCATAAGCTATTGGATTGTCCATATATCTAAGGGACGTGTAAGGATGGTCGACCTTTGATCAAGGTGGTCATGTTGATCAATTGGATGAAGGAGGGGACGAAGTGTCCGATGCTATTACTGGTAAGTTGAAGTTTTCTTGGCTTTGTTGTGCATGCATTGTTAGGCC
Source organism: Solanum ossicruentum (assembly GCA_025774065.1). Classification (NCBI taxonomy): domain Eukaryota; kingdom Viridiplantae; phylum Streptophyta; class Magnoliopsida; order Solanales; family Solanaceae; genus Solanum; species Solanum ossicruentum. The sequence continues at coordinate 14,418 of JAOTQR010029875.1, read as the reverse complement.
TGGTGTGCCACTATTTCATCTCTATTCTTTTGGTTGCTAGTGGGGATTCTTATGTTCCCAAGTTGTTGTGTGGAGCCTTGGTTTCTATTCTTTTGTTGAGTATATTGTTGCTAGAAGGTTCATAGGTGTTGATTCGAGTTCGTATAGCATTAGGTCGCGCTTGTAGCTTGTAAGAGTTGGTGTGGTGTATTTTGATGTCATGCTAGGGATAGAATGGTTGTTTGCATGTTGTGTCATCATGGATGGTAGGACCCATAGAGTTAGATCTGGAATCCCTAATGGGTCCGTCCTTGAGTGGGAGGTTGTCAAATGGTAGCTAGAGGGGTAGGTCTATTTCATGTCTTCAGGTATAATTAGTCTCTAAGGGGTTGCGTTTATTATCTTGTGACAATTGGAGGTATTGAACTTAAGTTGTTTTGTCTATAGCATTATTGTTGGTGGTAGATGAGACTTTGAATGTCCTTTTCGATATTTTGAATTTGGTGTAGTGTCTTTTACTTTGAGTAGTGCACCGATTATGTCTATAAGTATCACGAGTAAGATCTTTTAGCCCCTACTCTAATAGGCTTATGGTGGTTTTGGTGATGATATAATGGTTTGTGTTCCCTAATTAGGTAGTGCATGCGAGTCTTTTGAGCATAGTACTACAACATTTCAGGAAGAAGGATGGATGCTAAATAGGAGAAATGGGGATTTTCGTTGTAAGAGGTTGCCTTCCTAGGTCGTATGATACCGAGTGATGGTATTAAAGTTGACCCTAGTAACATGAAGGCGATTAGAGATTGGCGTAGACCTTTGAACCCATCGGATATTAGGAGCTTCTTGGGCTTAGCAGGCTAATACCGGAGGTTGTGAATAGGTCATCTTCTATTACTTCTCTTATGACTTAGTTGACCATAAGTAAAGCCAATGTTATAACCGACATTTTGGGTAGGGTGATTTGATAGGTTTGAGAGTTGCTATCTCTTGTGTTATTCCTTTGTCCTAGTAGGATTCATATGTGTGTCCTGGATGGTTGCATGAGTCTATTGTTTCTAGTAGGGGCTCTATAAGGGTTGCTCTGTATTCTTGTTGCATTGAGTCCTGTCTTATAATCTTTGTTGACCCTAGCTTGATAGGTTGGAGGTCTTAAGGTGGTTTGCCTATTTGCATAGCATGCTTCCAATGAGTATAGAACCCGTAAGGTTGTAATACGATGGGTAGCGATGATCGATCTATTTGGCCAACTACAATGGGTTAGTCACTTCTCTAAGATTGATTTGAGGTTCGAGTTTTGTTCCCAAGTGTGCATGAGGGTAGGTGATATCGCTAAGTGTCCTCTTGGATTAGGAAGGAGCATTTTGAATATTGGTGGAGTTATTGGTTGACTTATGCACCGATTGTATTTATGGGTCTTATGAATAGGGTCTTAAAACCCTACCTTAGCATGTTTGTGGTGGCCTCTAGTGGTGGAGCATTGATTTAGGTGGAGCTTATGAACCATTTAGGGGTAGTGTTGCAAGTCTTTGGAGATGATAGGTTGTTTGCTAATTACGATAGTTGTGAGTTGAGGGTAACAAGAACATGGTTAGAACTCCTTAAGGGTTGTGGCATGAGTGTACATCTTTTTCCCCGGTAATGCTAATGTGGTGGTCGGTGCTGTAAGTAGGGTTCCTATAGGTAACCTAGCATTGTACTAAGGGTGGTAAGAGATGATTAGTGGAGTCGATCGGTTGGGTAGATAGGGAGTTAGGTTGAAGGAAGTTGAGGATGGTAGTATAGTGTTCTTGATGGTTCCTAATCTTCTTGGGTTAAGAGGCCTAGACTAGGCAAGGCTTTGATTTTCGTGTTATTAGAGGTTGATGTTTTGGGTGAGAGAATGATAGAGTGGAGGTTGTCTCCCAAGGTGGAGATGGTTGATAGGGTACCAAGTAGGTTAGGTGTATTTAAGGTTGACAATTGAGTTGAGGATTGTGAGGCCTTAAAGAGAGTAGAGGGAGATTGGTAAGGTTACATAAGTTTGGGAATTTCCTATGGTAGGGGGTATGGTCTATCTAGTTTGCCATGCTTCTAGGTTGAAGGGATGCGTTTGTTACTCTAGTGCTATAGAACTCTTTATAGTTGTGGGTGAGGTGGAGGATAAGTTGGCGTAGAAGAAGGTCTCGGTGGAGGTGTTGGATGGATGAGAAGAGGAGTTGATTAATGAGGAAGCGATGTTCATTAAGTCCCTCTTGAAAGGGTCATCAAGTCAAAGGTGTCTCAAAGGAAGCCAAAAAAGTCTTATGGGAGTGATATTCGTACCCCATTCTCTCTAATCAAACCTAAGACAATGGCTAAGTTCTTCATGTGATTCCAAGTCGTATGTTTCAGCCACTATGTCATTCATATGAATTCATGTTTAAGTTGGCAAGTTTATGATGATTTTACACTTATGTTGAGATTTTGAAAATGGTGTTTTAAATGTAATGTTGCATTCTCATTTGGAGCTGACTTTTTTATGATCACTCTTCTCATGTACGTTTCTTTGACATTCAGGGATGAAAGTTCCCAAGAGGGAGATGTTGAAACGATCCCAAAAAGTGCCCAAAAAATGTGCCTCAGAAGTCCCAAAATCATAATTTCCATATATCTAAAAAACCATTTCTTATTTCAAAAATTTGACTTCATATTCTTGTTCAGGGGGTCAAATTGAGTGGGGAATGTGTCTACTCGAATTCTAGAGCAACCGTATCAAATTCCAAAAATTGTAAAAACACAATTTAGGAGGGTCCACTTTAAAGGGTCTTATCTCTTATCACACAAAGAACTGGGTGGCCCACAACTACCAAATTAAAGCTCTTTTACTTAGCTTTCTAACTCACTTGGTTTCACCTCATTCCGAGTTCGGATGAAGAATTTATGCCCATTTTCATAGAACTCGTATGCACAGAAATGCAAATTCCAGTGAGTCATCCGTGACGCTTCCGCGATGTGGAGTAGTACTATTTTGGTCCTATTTTTTTTTGACTTCGGCCTAAGTCTTTCAAGTCAAGCCTAAGGGTTCCCATACGTGAAAATACCAATACTTAGTCTTATTTCAACCTCATATCATCCTAAACATTCCCCAATACTCACTAAACACTTAGCTATATTTTCATTCCCAAATTCAAATCTCAAAACCCTTATCCGGAACTAAGGTTTTCCTTCAGGGTTCTTCTTCAAGCTTCAGGTCTCCATCTCCAATCTTCACCAAGTTCATCTCCAAGCTAAGGTATATGGGTTTCTTTCATGGGTTCCTTCCGCCCATGCTACCCAAGCCTCCTTTTACTCAAATTGCATGATTTAAAGTTGATTAACAAATGGGTCTTGCTTATTATGAAATTCACTGCACACTATATTAAAGCTATGTGACATTATGACTGTTTTGCTATGTTTTGAGCTATAAAGCTTTGATCTTTTGTAAGATTTGAGGAGCTATTTTGATATATGTTGCTTGAGGATGTTGCAAGGTGTGGATTGACTGGATTTTCTTGCATGATTTTATCTTTATATTTCATGGTTTTATACAAGTATTACACACCCTTTAAGTGTTTTATAAAATGTATGGATGTGGTTTCTTGAGGAGTTGAAGGTCAAAAGCATAAGATATGATATGATTGACTATATGATGATGAAATGAGCTTATGTATATGATATACTCTATATAAAGTGTTGCATTAGACCATGCCCAATCCTGGGGGGACAAGATCTCGGGTAATCGAGGTGGGTGTTTGTACTAATCAATCGAGTTGGGGTTTGTACTCATCAAACAAGGTGGGGGTTTGTACTCATCAACCACATGAGGGGTTTGTATTTCGCCACCATGGTGATAAGGTGTGATTATCATCAACCATGTGAGGGATTTGTACCACACCACCGAGATGATGGGGTGAAACTATCATCAACCAACCAAGGGGTTTGTACCTTGTAAATCTTGCTTGGTATCTTCTACACATATGATATCCTATATGAGAATGAGCTACTTAAGCATGTTTTACTTATGCATTGATAATACATTCCACATTGTTATATTATGCCTATTGCCTATTGTTATGAATTTTGACTATGATGCCTGTCTCTTGTTGCTTTGCATCCTACATACTTAGTACATCCAAACATACTAACGTATACTCTTGCCTACATTATATCACATGTAGGGATCAAATCCCAAGTTGATCATCCTTCTCCTCCACGTGGCTAGTTCGGTACTACTCAAGCTAGTTGGTAAGTCCTACACTTTGGGTACCTTAGCATATGTTTCTCTTATTATGCATTGAAACAGTCTTCTTTACTTTCTATTTTGACTATGAGGGTGAGCCCGATTGCTTTATCTTGGTCCCTGCTCTTATCTATGTAGTAGAGGTGTTGTTGGATATGCTATGTATCTATAATATGAGTCTTGACTCTTTTGTCTCTTGATCATGATGTTATGCAAGCTTTCTCCTTAGTACCTTGCCCATGTTTCTAAAGTTTTATATGTTACTTAAGTAATTAATCTCTCTCCCTTAGTCCCAGTTCCCCTTGTTTATATTTCTTATGTTGTTTTACATTGCTTCCATGACCAAGGATGTGTAATGATATGCTTGAGGCTTGTTTGGGGTTCCTCCCATTCGCCGGTCACCTTTAGGCCCTAGGCTTGGGTCGTGACAATAGTTCGTGGAAAGAAAGCAGACTCTCCATCCATAGGTGCTAAGCCTAATCCCATATAATAATTGAAGTAACATAACTTTAATAGCTTATGAGAAACATAGAATCATGATACCAGTAGCTCTTCAACATCTTTGACCTCTAATGGTGAGCCCAACTTCAAAATAGAAGAATAGATCATCATCAGACATTACCCTTGCATTAACATCAAAAGGGCTCACAAGAGGTATAATCTTTGAAAAAGATCTTAGCTTCATACTTGTATAATCATATATAATTTCATGAATTCATTACATACTTGATAACCCATATTCATCATGAAGTCACTTGATGCAAGAGTATCAAATCATGCATATTAGCTTGGCATTTCATCAAACACTTGGTGGGCACATATGAGGACATGTTCAAATCATGCAAAATGCAAGAGTATAGATCATGAAATAGTGAAATTAATGCATCTTAAAATTATGTAAAACTTCCTACAAACATCATGGTAAAACCCCATCATGGATAAGCTATAAATCATATCAAAACTTCACAATAGTTCATAAATTTCATAGCTTGAATCATGTATAGTCTCAATAGACAAAGTTTAGCTCATAGTATAAGCTCAAAATAAATGTTCATGCATAATCAATAAAATTTGCCAAAACCCCAACATATTTTATGCTCATATTTCATAATAATAGGTACCTATAAGAAATAAAACTTGAAATCATGCAATTTTCATAAAATCAGAAGATTGGGCTCCATGGGTGAAAGGACCCAATGAATGGAATCCACATACCTTAGAAATTTAATTTCTTGAAATTGCGTTGAGAAAGACTTGAAGCTTGGAACGGGGTCTTGAAATCCACAACTTGTTCTTGAGTTTCCTTGAACTCTTGTTGCGGTTAAGTAGAGGCTCTTGGGAGAATTTCAGAGTGTATTCCAATTGGCAGGAGTGAATTTGATTTTGAGCAGTAGGGTTTAGGTCTTTAGGAATTGTTAAGATAGCTTAGGAATCTCCAAAAGATCAATAGAAATAACAAAATTTAGGAAATGCCATTAATGAAATGGAATTTAGCTAAAACTCGTATATACCCCGACACAAATGAGTTCTATGAAAATGGGAATAACTTCTTCATCCAAATTCTAAATAAGGTGAAACAAAGTGCATTTGAAAGCTAATTCTAAGAGCTTTAATTTGGTAGATCATGGGCCACCCAATCTTTGTGTGCTAAGAGATATGGCCCTTTAAAGTTGACCCTTCTACTGGTACTTGTGCAAAACTTAGCCAATGGAAATTCCTTTAAACATGACTTGATGTAGGGGACCTATGATGGTCTTTAACGACATGAATAAGCTGACATAAATTTTAATGAGAGTTGAAGCTTGAAAGACTTTGTTGAGATTTGGAATGAATTTGGGATACTTGAATTTTTGTGAAATATTAGGCTAAGTGTTAGAAAGGGTTTTGGGGAATGTCTTGTATGATATGAAGGTCCAATATAGCTAAGTATAGTATTTTTATGCATGGGGAGACTTAGACCCAAGATCCAAGACCCAAAGGCCTTGGAACGGAACAAAAAGAACTTGGCATATTTAACACTGAGGCGCGCCCCTAGCGCGTCGCGCCTGGGGTAGGAAGTCCCCTCTGGAATTCCGCACTTTGGATTTTTGAATTTTGATATGGTTGCTCTAAAATTGGGGTTAGACCCATTTTCTACTCAATGTTGTGTAACACCCCAAACCTTACAGTACTAGTACAATGCAAATGAAACATGACATGGTTTGGTCAAATTGGCGCTAATTTTTAAAAGTGCTTGAATCTCGTGTTAATGGTCTATATACGCGTCTATCGCTTAAGAGGGTTGAGGGTATACATGTTTTGTGTCGAATTAAGGAGATTATAGCCTTAAATGAAGTGACAGAATTGAGGTGCTTGTAGGACTTAATAAGCTAGCAGGTGAGTCACATACTTAGCTTAAATTTGCTAGCTAAACGGAGACGAGGCTCGACGTCAAATTTGTCCAAGTTTGATTGTGAATAAAGTCCATGTTAAGGGTGTAACTTTAGCCTATGTGTTAGCATTATAAATGGAATATATGAACAGCCCAAGGAGATTATTAAAAAGGGCCCAAATACACCACAACCCACTTGGCTAATTGGACCCAAAACTAAGTGAAGAGAAAATTGGAAAATGGGCAGCCCAAGCACATCAACTTGGAGACACATTTAGGCCCAAGTGTGAGGGTCAAGTTGATGGATAACCAGCTTGATAATGTGTGGTATAAAGTGCTCAAAAGGTCAAGGGAAGGTCGGCCAATGACCCCTTTATAAAGGGCTCAAAAGTAGCTCCATAATTAATTTCTTAACTTGAACACACAAAATCAGATTGCTCTCTCTATTTCCTCTCAACTTTTCTTAACTTTGTAAAGCAGCTAAAAGAGACTTTTAAAGTGGTACGTAAGTTTACACATGTGTTTAGTATGGTTTCCTTATGAAAAACAAGAAGTATATGATAGTACGTTGTGCTGGAAATTTGAGACAGCATGTATTGAGAAAGTTGCTGCACACATGCCTTTTGTTTTAGTGATTTCTCTATGGTTTTTGGGATATATTATGAAGAGAAATTTATGTCATTAACATGGTTTGAGTTATAAATACTACCCTAAGGTTGCTGCCCTGATTTTGGTTTCATTTAGCAAACACATTTTATTGTATTATCTTAAGTGTCATGTTGATTGGAACTTGTGAGCTGAAGGATGTAAGGCTATTGCCTCATGTCCTTAATGACTGATTTGTTACTGTTTTGGGACTGGTTCAAGGCTGTTCTTATGTGTAAATGTTGCTGGAACAATTTTGTCAAAGTTGGAATAGGTTTGGAGTTGTCGACATCGAAATGTAGCGAAGGGAGGTAATGTTATGCTGTCCATTTCTAGGTTTGTGTAGAATTGTTATGCGTTGTTCTTTGTGGACAATTGTAAGGTTGTTCCGGCACTAAAACGGTCTGCACATGATATGTACATGAGAATATGTATTAGGAAAATACGATTAGGGGGCAAAAAGGTTGAAAGGTTACGCTCGGGTTATAAACACCCGCTTGCTGCCCGTGTATTGTTTTCTTATGTGATTAGGCTGCCAAGATGTACTTATTGGCTTCTAATGCTAGTTTTATCACTTACTATGTTGTAGATAAGTATTTGGAGGAAGGAAAGGTTATCTTGAGGTAGTAACAAAGTCAAACAACAAGGTATGTAAGGCTACTTGATTTCGTATTACTTGGCATGAAACATAGATCCTTCCTTGGCACATAAAGGCACTCACCAACTCCATCAAAACTATTAACCATGTCTCCGCTCTTTTACATGTTCATATGATCCCATACATATTCACCTTCAAATCTGCATACATTCTTGGATACCAAGTTACATGAATTCCTGTTACGAAATAAAGTTCACGAGTTGTTCCATTTCATACGTATTTCATCATTTGTGTAATGTACTCTTTTCATTGTCATATTGTCTTGTATGATTATCCACATGTCACATGCTACATATACAGTCCTACAACTCCAAAATTGTGACCACGAAAAGAACCATCTCAAAGCTAATTGAAAGGTAAAGTATATTATTTATTGATAGGTGGTACCCCGAGGGGCAGAAGAATCACCTAGCCAGGGATGATCCTATCGCGGGTGGTAGCCCAAGGGGGTTAAGGAAGAACATAGCCAGGGATGATCCCGATATCCCGAGGGGTGGAAGAATCACCTAGCTAGGGAAAAAGCTTATCACGGGTGGTCGCCCAAGGGGGTTAAGGAAGAACCTAGCCAGGGACGATCCCGATACAGTTATACCACTGATCAGCTTGTCATTTACTGTACATGATATGCTCAGATTATTTAGTAAAGGTAAAGTAATATAAAGAACATAAAGTACTCGATCGCAAAGTATAACAAAAGGCGGTCTCTTATCCTATACCAGTACATAGTTTCCTTTGAGCTGTATTTCATATATAGTATTTGCTGCCTTATATACTCAGTACATCACCTTGTACTGACATCCCTTATTAGGGGCCTACATTTCATGCTATAGGTACAAGTGCTAGTAGATCTCCCCAGTAGTAGTACAAAACATTCAGCTGCTGTTACCAAGCTCCAGGTTGCTTTGGGGCTTTGTGTATGTCTAGAGCTTATATTTATGTTGTACAGTTAGTTGAGGCGTGGCCTGTCCCGACCCTTGTCAGATACTTTCTCTTATCTAGAGGCTTTGTAGACTATGTAAATTAAAGTGTGGTCATGTCTCAAACTTTAGACACCGTGGCCCCAACGGCCTAGTCATATGCATTTCCTTTTGGCTTGTTATCACTGTTTATCTGCTTAAAGGCATGTCAAATATAGAAATCTCTTTTAATACGTATAGAAAGAACATAGATACAGGTTGGTTCTCCCAAGCCTTATCGGCAACGGCTGCCAGTCCGCCCTAACGGGACTTGAGGCGTGACAGAAGTGGTATCAGAGCGGGTCGTCCTAGGGAGTTTACAAAAGTCGTGTCTACGTAGAATCTTGTTTATCGATGTGTTGTGCACCACATTTATAAGTAGGAGGCTGAATGACATTTAGGAGTTGTTAATTTCTTTCCATTCTTTAGATCGTGCGTAAAGTCAAGTGTAATAGGTGCATTATGTCTAATTCCTAAATTGTTTCGTACCGCAAGTTTGCTAGAAACAAGGCAGAATAAAGGTAAAAGGAAGGGAGTAGAAGTGGTGGTTGGTATACCCAGCCAGGTGAGGCAACGAAATGAGGTTCAAGAGGAGTCTTTATCACATATATCTCCAACTCCTCCAGTTCCTGATAAACCCGAGAGTAGTGAAATTCCCCCAGAGTCACTTATTGATGCTACTGTGCAGGATCTGAGAAATACAGTCCAACTACTGACCCATATAGTTGCTGGTCAAGGCCAAAGGCAGGAAGGTCCAGTTATTGCTACAAGTGGTGCAAATAGGACAGCTGGTACAAGGATACGTGATTTTCTTAATTTGGACCCTCCATCCTTCTCTGGGTCAGATCCTAATGAAGACCCCCAGGACTTTATTTTTCAGGTTCAGCGTACTTTAGATGTTATGCACATGAGTGGTACAGAAACTGGAAAGTTAGCGACATATAGGTTGAAGGGTGTGGCTATATTGTGGTATGAAGCTTGGAAGCAATCCAAAGGTATAGATGCTCCCCCAACCACTTGGAAGGAGTTCAAGGAGGCCTTTCTTGACCATTACTTACCAATAGAGATCCAAGAGGCCTGTGTAGATCAGTTCTTGAACCTCAACCAGGGGAATATGAGCCTGAGAGAGTATAGCCTCCAATTTAATTTGCTGTTCAGGTATGCTCCTAATGTAGTTGCTACTATGGCAGATAGAGTTCATCGGTGTGTGGATAGATTAGGTATGTATGTATCTGGTCAGAGATTGCACCATTTCTTCCTTGAACAAAGACATGGATATAACAAGAATGCAGGCTTTTGCACAAAAATTGGAGGATCAGAGACAGAGAAGAAGGACACAAGAGTTCGAAAGGGGGCAGGCCAAAAGAGCCAGATCTATAGGGCAATTTACACCATCCCATGGTGACTTTAGACCTCGATTTTCTACTAGACCACCTAGGCCATCATCCTCCTACACTGCAGCCAGTGCTCCACCGCAATTTCAAGGGTCTCGAAGTAATCAGTTTGGTCAACTAGGTGAAGGGCAAGGTGCCCGGACAATTTGTTATTCGGCAGGCCAACCAATGACTCCTAGGCAGCCTTGTAAATAGTGTAGAAGGAGTCATCCGGATATATGTCGTGTTGGGATAGATGTTTGCTATTGGTGTGGTAGGTCAGGGCACATAATGAGGGATTGCCTGAGGAGACGTAAGGGTGGCATAGCACAACCTACTGGATCGGCTATTGCATCATCATCATCAGTTCCTCCATCAGGTAGGGGTCAACAGGCACCTATGGGCCGTGGTAGAGGTGTTAGAGGGGCAGCTAGCTCTAGCGGGGTCCAGAATCACGTTTATGCTCTGGGGAGTCGGTAGAATTTGGAAGCTTCACCTGATGTGTTCACAAGTACATTGTCCATCTTTTCACATAACGTATATGCATTAATTGACCCTGGTTCTACACTATCATACATCACTCCACTAGTTGCTGGAAAGCTTAAGAGAACGCCCAAACTATTGAGCAAACCATTTGAAGTGTTTACACCAACCGGTGAGTCTATTATGACTAGAAGGGTTTATTATGATTGTATAGTAACAGTTTGTGACCATGACACATTGGCTGACCTAATTGAGCTAGAAATGGTGGAATTTTATGTTATTATGGGGATGAATTGGTTAGCTTCTTGTTATGTCACCGTGGATTGCCGAACTAAGAGAGTGTACTTCCACTTTCCAAATGAGGTAGTTCTTGAGAAGGCAATGTTGGGGCACCAAAGGGAAAGTTTATCTCTTATTTTAAGGCCAAAAAGATGATATCTAAGGGGTATATATGTCATTTAGTTAGAGTGAGGGATATGGAGACAGAATCGCCAACTCTTCAGTCAGTTCCAGTAGTGAATGAATTTGTCGATGTGTTCCCTGAAGAACTCCCAGGCTTACCTCCTGAACGAGAAATAGATTTTGGTATTGACTTACTTCCAGGCACTCAACCTATTTCTATCCCTCCATATAGAATGGCCCCAGCAGAATTGCGGGAATTAAAAGAGCAGCTAAAAGACTTATTGGATAAGGGTTTCATAAGACCTAGTGTGTCCCCCTGGGGTGCACCAGTGTTTTTTGTACGCAAAAAGGATGGCACCTTGAGAATGTGTATCGACTATCAGCAATTGAATAGGGTGACAATTAAGCATAAATACCCCCTCCCCAGGATTGATGATTTATTTGATCAGTTACAAGGTGCCAAGTGCTTTTCAAAAACTGAATTTGAGACCAAGTTATCACCAAGTGAGGGTGAAGTAGAAAGATATACCTAAGACTACTTTCAGAACGCACTATGGTCACTTTGAATTTCTTGTTATGTCCTTTAGGCTAACGAATGCACCAATAATTTTTATGGATTTGATGAACAGGGTATTCAAGCCATTCTTGGATGTGTTTGTGATAGTGTTTATAGATGACGTTTTGGTATATTCAAGATCAGAAGATGACCATGCAGATCACTTACGACAGGTGTTATAGATTCTTCGTGATCGACAGTTGTATGCCAAGTTTTCTAAATGTGAATTTTAGATACAATCAGTGGCATTCTTGGGTCATATTGTATCTGATAAGGGAATAAGGGTTGATTCGCAAAAGATAGAAGCTGTGAAAGATTGGCCAAGGCCAACAACACCCACGGAAGTTCGGAGCTTCCTAGGCTTAGCAGGTTATTACAGGAGGTTTGTTAAAGGTTTTTCTTCTATTTCTACACCCCTAACAAAGCTAACACATAAGGAAACCAAGTTTCAATGGAATGATGCGTGTGAAAGGAGCTCCCAGGAGCTGAAAAATAAGCTAACTTTTGCGTCTGTGCTAGTACTTCCAGAAGGCACTAAGGGGTATGCAGTGTATTGTGATGCTTCAGGAGTTGGCTTAGGGTGTGTGCTAGCATAGAATGGTAGGGTAATTGCTTATGCGTCTAGGTAACTACGACCACATGAGAGAAACTATACAACACATGATCTTGAGCTAGAAGCGGTTGTGTTTTCTTTGAAAATATGGCGCCACTATTTGTATGGGGTTCATGTTGACATATATACTGATCATAAGAGCCTGCAATACATCTTTAAGCAGAAATATCTAAACTTAAGACAGCGGAGATGGCTAGAGCTAATAAAGGATTACGACATTGATATACTATAACATCCGGGGAAGGGAAATGTGGTAGCCGATGCTCTGAGTCGTAAGGCAATCATGAATACTGGTGATCAAGCTATGGTAAGGTAAGGAGTGGCTAAGGATCTACGTCAGCTAGCCAATTTGAGAGTTCTCCTTCTTGAAACTCCAAAGGAAAGGGTTATTGTGCATAATGCTGCGGAGTCTTCATTTGTAATGGAGGTGAAAGAAAAGTACTTCAAGGATCCTGTTCTACAACAGCTCAAGGAAAAAGTGAGTCAGGGTACGATAAAGGGCTTTGACCCAAAACAAAATAGAGTACTTTACTACCAAAATAGATTATGTGTGCCTGATATTAATGGATTAAGAAAGAGGATAATGGAAAAAGCCCATCATTCCTGATATTCCACCATCTAGGATCGACTAAGATGTACAATGACCTGAAGGGAATGTTTTGGTGGGGAGGCATAAAAAGGACCTTGTAGAATTTGTGGCTCAATGTCCAAATTGCCAACAAGTGAAGGTAGAACACCAAAATCCAGGAGGTTATATGCAGTGTATAGAGCTTCCAACATTGGAGTGGGATATGATCAATATGGATTTTGTTACCGGTTTGCCTCGCTCATTAGAGAAGTTTGACTCCATATGGGTAATAGTTGATAGGCTCATAAAGTCAGCATACTTCTTACCTCTCAGGAGTGATTATACAGCTGGAGAGTATGCCAAGCTATACCTCAAAGAGATAGTCAGGCTACATGGAGTCCTAGTCTCCATTATTTCTGACCAAGGAACTCAATTCACTACGAGATTTTGGAAGTCCTTCCAAAGGAGTTTAGGGACACAAGTAAATTTGAGTACAGCATTCCACCCTCAAATAGACGATCAAGCAGAACGCATGGCTCTTTATGAAGCTTTGTATGGAAGGAAGTGTAGATCGCCAATTAGATGGTTTGAAGTGGGAGAAACCACCTTGCTTGGGTCAGATTTAGTAACAAGCCATGGAAAAAGTTAAGGTAATACAGCAGCGATTAGAAACAACCCAAAGTCGCACAAATCATATGTGGATGCTAGAAGGAGAGGACTGGAATTCTCAGTAGGGGATTGGGTATTTTCAAATATGTCTCCAATGAAAGGGATTATGAGATTTGGTAAGAAAGGAAAACTGTGCCCACGTTACATAGGGCCATATAAAATTATTACGAAGTTCTGGAAGGTTGAATATGAGTTAGAGCTACCACAAAAACTTTCAATGGTTCATCCTGTTTTTCATGTCTCAATGCTTCGAAAATGCATAGGTGACGCATCCTGTATCACTCCTATTGAGGATGTGCAGGTTACAGAAGATCTTATGTATGAAGAGGTACTTGTTGCTATTATGGATCGTCATGTTGAGAAGCTAAGGAATAAAGAAATAGCTTCATTGAAGGTACTTTGGAGAAACCAGCAAGTAGAAGAAATAACATAGGAGGCCGAGGACACAATGAAATTAAAATATCCTTACTTATTTAAAGCTAAAGAGGAAGTCCAACATGCAGAATTTGGGCACTAATAGGTACGTGTGATTGAATACTTAGTGTATTGCCAAAAGTTTGTTTAAATAAAGGTTTTAACTTGGTTAAGCTATCCAATTGAGCTAACATTCGAGGATAAATGTTCCTAGGGGGGGGAGGATGTAACACCCCATATTTTACATGTACTAATGCTATATAAATGAAACATGATATGGTTTGTTCAAATTAGTGCCAATTCTTAAAAGTGCTTGAATCTCGTGTTAATGGACAATATGTGCATCTAACGCTTAAGAGGGTCGAGTGTATACATGTTTTATGTTAAATTGAGGAGATCACAGCCCTAAACAAGTACAAGAATTGAGGTGCTTATAGGACTTAATAAGCTAGTAGGTGAGTCACCTACTTGCTTAGCTTAAATTTGCTAGCTAA
>JAOTQR010029827.1:0-16263 GCA_025774065.1 Solanum ossicruentum | reverse complement strand
TGCTGCTGAATTTTTAATGCAGGTGAGGTTAGTCAGTAAAACAGAGGAAACTCTGCCGAAATTTTGGTAGATTTCCAGTGGTTAGGTTGGTCTTTAGAGTTAATGGTTGTATTGGGTGCCTAATCGGCACTAGTCACGGTCCCTGGGTTGGGTCGTGACAGTACGTGATATATATGGTATGTAAGATGGCCAAAATATTTAAATCAAAATATTATAATATATCATGAAAGACATAATCATAATCATAAATGAGTTAACAATAATCATAAGACTGGTATGCTGAAAATGACATGCTGAAAACTGATAATTAAAACTTAGTTTCTTAGCTTGGAGAGTTTCTCTAACTAACAACCACCACCATGAGCTTTGTGGTGATACAACGTCTTTCCCACGCTGCTAGAGCCGTCCCGTACCTTGCCGGGGTAGGGGACGAATAACTAGGGGAGTGGATCCATCCCAAATCTGGGTCATCTCAGTGGCTAAAGAGGAAGGTACCGTAGTACAATCCTATCCTATACTGGCGACAGAATTTATGAGTTTGAGTAATTTATTCTACTCTCACCCATATTGGTGCTCAATATTACTCCCAAAATATTTTATATAGCTCACACTTTAAGACTTATAAGTTCTTGAAATCTGGTTTTCTTGGGGACTTAGCCCAGTTTACTACTTAGCTTTCCCAACTGAAATCTTTAACTTTACTGTAACTAATATCTTGGTGTACTTTCAATCATGCTAGATTACTCAACTAAAATGCCAAGATCTTCAAGAATATCAGTCTTTAATATATAATGTAGTCAGCTAAAATGCAGAATGATTCAAGAAAGGAATTCTTTACTAGTCTTGAACTATAAACTCTATGGGTGTTCATGACCCCCACATGAATTCACAGGAAATCATTTATAACTTTAAAATCTTGGAATCAATACTTTAATAACAAATAAAGAATCAAGAATCATCATTATTCGATCAAGAATCTATTTATACGTAGGGAAATTTATTAAACTTTATAAGGTTTTCATGAAATTAATTACACCAAGACTTGAGACTTCTGGGATGAAAACTAGGTTATACTTTTCTAAAATATTCTAAAAATAATGATTTTAGAGTGGCCTTACATAACTTTGGAAGGAACTCTTGAAGAATTTGAAGAATGCTTAAGCCCTACTACCGAATCTTGGAACGAATGAATGAAAATAATACGTTCTGAACTTAATTCGTATTAAAAACCGGCTTAGTTTAGGATATGGAGTGTGAAAAAAGTCGGATTTGCCCTTTCCTATTAAAAAACGAAATTGTCCCTACCCTACACTAGTGTGCGACGCGCACTATCATTTTTTTAACACTTTTTCATGAATTTTCGTGTTTCGTTGTAATTTTTAAAAAAATCAAAGTGTGGTTCCGCGTCCACTCTGCGTCGCGGAAGGGCCGCAGAAACCCCACTGTTTTGAGCTCACTTGGACAAAATAAATTGCGTTTTTTCGAGTCTTTGTCGAGTCGAGACCATTTTCTGACTCGATTTTTCGCACTGATTGCAAATTCGATCTCGGATTTGCAAACAGCGCAAGGGAAAACATGTTATGCGTAAGGTCAACTCTAGGGATATTTTCACCATTTCATGTGGTGTTACAGTTAATTTCATTGCATATCATAATGGATAAAATTTATGTATACATTATATCTTGGATAATAATGTGTTTATGAAAATAATATACAAACGGTTATATAATGTATGAAACTTTACACTATTACATGATGTGTAAGTGGTATATGCACTTTATACATCGTATAAAAATTATACACACATGTATGCTGTAGTTGCAAGCATATCTCTAATGTATCATTAGTGTATTTCGAGTATTTTTGTGTATCCAGAGAGCATACATATTCCATAACATATACAAAGCATATATGTATACTGCATATACAACATATATGTAAGGTAACACATTCTCTATTTCAGTTTACTTTTCTAGTTATGACTTAACATAAAATTAAAAATTTTGAAAAGTAAATGAGATTTTTGAATCTTTTGATCTTAAGCTAAAATACATAAAATGTATCAAGATGCCTTTTAATTGTTATCTCAAAATAGTAACTTATAAAATTAATTCAAAATAATTTCACTTATTAAATTGTCGATTTTTATAGTCATATATAAACAGTTTGGGCAACTTTTTAAAAATTGGTTAAAACATTTGCCAGTGAAACAAACAAGTCCCGAAATTTAATATTAATGAAATTTGCAACCGATGTTGATCCATCACACGTTAACAAATTATAAACTTTTTTGAGTTTTTGAGTAAAATAAATAGAACAGAAATGAAGGTAGAAAAAAGTATTCTTTATATTTGGGCGGCTTAATTGTTATAGGATTGATGATTAAAATGTATGTATTTTTTCTCTAACATCAATGATCAACCAAATTGCTGCAATAAATTTGGAGAAAATATTTAGAGATCCAAATTTGAATCATTAGCGTTTGTTACTTAATATAGAATATATGTTATCCATCCAAATAGGAAACAGGGCAAGAGATGAACCGTATCCACTTTCAAATGTAAATCGTACATAAGAAATACTCTTTTTGCAGTAGTATACCGTGGACCCAAAGTCAGCTGTCAAATTAAAATAACTAAAATTAATTATTGCCCAAGTTTACAAAAATGTAAGAATGATCTCAATTATCATGCATAATTACAAAAATTCTCATTTATCAAACGCACAAAACTTATCAGAAGGTAATTTTTCTAATCAAAATTTCTGCTCTGTCTCAAAAATCAGAACGTATCTCAAGATATATTTCTTTTAAATATTTCCCTTCCTTTTCCCAATTAAATTATTTATTTATTTCAAATTAGTTTTCAATTGTACGTATTAGTTTTCTGGAGGAAAAAAAAAACAAAATTTCTGAGAATTAAGCAACATTTCATTGCCACCAAATGTAAACATCTCAAGATATATTATTGGTTGTTTACCGACTATTTCAAGGTTGCAAAAGGAAACCTTTTTCTTAGGTGAGCATGACAAGTTGCAATTCTTAAATAGGTATCATGACATATATGTATTAATTCTTGTTAAACTAAGTTGATGTTTGGCCACAAAATTGGGGACTCAGATATGAAGTTTTAATTTGATTTCAACATTTGTTTGTAAAATGTGAATGGAATTTTGACTTCAATTTAAATTGTGATTTTCCTTTCAAATTTCAAGTTGTTTTAAATTTTTTAAGAATAAAAAATAGCTTAAAATGCCTTCGAACTATTGAAAATGGTAAAAGAAAATGTCACTCATCCACCTATTAGGCTTAAAATGCCCTACTGATCCATCTTTGAGTAAAAAAATACCTTTGTCATCCATCTTTTGGTCCAAAAATGCCCTATCAAATATTTTAAACATGTGGCGACCACTTATTGGTTACATATTTAATTATTTAAAACCAACTTTAAATAATAGACAACTTGCCTAAAATTTAAAATTCGTCCCAACATTAACCTGCCTCAATGTAAAAGATCACTATGATCGGAAGACTTTTAAACATACGTTGTAATGTATTGATGAAGTTTACTATTGGAAGTGACTTCGAAAAAAATATGGTCTGCCATCCAATCTTCTTAGTACAATTTCTGTAAATATATTTTGTGACTAAGAGGGTACACTTTTGAATCTCATAATCCGTAAAGTAAAACATGGCTCAAAAACTACATGTAATGGTCTTATATATAATTGGATGTCATTTGTTTATCGTAAACAAAAGTCCTAAGAATTTGATTTCTTTTAAATGTCCCATTGTCCTTTCTCAGTATCCTCACAAGACGCAGTAGAAAACTTACATATTGGGGCAGGTTAATGCTGGGTTAGGTTAATGTTGGAGTGGGTTAATGTTGGGAGGGTTTTTAAATTTGGGGCGGAGCGTCTATTATTTAAAATTAGTTTTAAATAATCAATAAGTTGCCACGTGTTTCAAGAAGTTATTTAAAATATTTAATTAACATTCCATTAAAGAAAATCACATTTTTGGACCCAAAGGTGGGTGACAAGGGCATTTTTGGATCCAAAGATGGATCACAAGGACATTTTAGTTCCACTTGAAAATATTTTTGTACTATTTTCAATAGTTCGAAGGTATTTTAGGCCGTTTTCCGTTTTAATAATATAAATTGTAAACCATAAGTTTATATTTTGCCAAAATAAATTTCTATTATTTTAAATTTTACCTAAAGAGGTTCATGATCGATAGATTGTTCATGGAAGGATTATAATAAATAATAACTAATTAACACTATTATTAATCTTTTGGACCAGTGGATTTTTTGTAAAATTATATATATTTAAAAGTTTATAAAATCACAAATATTAACATGAAAATATGTGAATTATTAATATGGCACGCTAAAATATTATTGTATATTTATACGACTTAAGAAATCTAAATTGTATCTACAAATAAAATTTTGACTTAAAGTCAATCAACTATTAAATTACTGATTCAATTGATGGTTCTAGAGGATTCTACCATATACACCTATTTATTACCTAACAAATACTTACAAATATACCGCGACGCAAAATCATTCTTTACGTCTTGTTAAAGGCAAACCACGTATGTTTCTTGTGTCTATTATCCTAGGTTATCCAACTTTCAAGACATTCCTCATTTTCAGTTTTTCTGAATTGGGTTATCTTTATGTTCTTGACTTTAATGAGGATTTCTTGCGCCAGTACTTCAACTCACTTTGTCTTACCAACTTTGTAATGTTATAAATTAAGCCCACTTAAAATTTGAATCTTTAGTTCATGACGTCTTGTTTGAATGGTTGTTATCTTTTTATTGTATTGTTAGTTTTACTATAATTTTTTTGAAATGTTATTTAAAGTTTATTGTATTATATTATATAAATTACTATGTTGTTACCTTAATATTTTACACAGATTTTTTCTCTACTTATTGTAATCATATAAAATGATTTGCATTATATGAAATTCAAAATATATTAGTTCAAATAAATATAAAGGAATAATATAATTTGGTTAATTATTTAAATCCAATGAAACATAGATTAAATTATGATAAATTATGCAACTAGTCAAGAATTTCAACTTATTTATTCAAAATAAATACCCTTTAAAAAATTATTAATTATAACTACATTATTATTAAATGACAAATTAAAAGTATCCTGATATAGTTCTTTGTTTCTCTCAACATATTTATAATTTTTTAATTTCAAAAAAATGATATCATTTCTCTCCACTTTTCTCCTAATTCCTACTACGTACTCTAGTGGGCAAATTAATTAAGGATGATCAAAAAGTCTTGAAACTTAAAAAGAAAAATAAGGGTTTTAATTATTTGGGTTAGGTGACAATTTTATGGTCAATAATTAATTTGCTTTGATCACTGTTTCAACAAGTCCTCAAGTTTTTTTTTTTACACTTTGACCCAACCTTCATTAACCCTAATATATTAAAAAAAAAACTACGCATCCGCATAACCCGCCTCCAACGACCATTTCACGCCCTCCTTCTTCTCCCTCCTCCTTTTTCCCTTCCTTCTTCTCCTTCTCCTCCTTTTCCTCCTTCTTCTCCTCCTTCTTTTCCTTCTTCTTCTCCTTCTCCTTCTCCTCCTTCTCCTTCTTCTTCTTCTCCTTCCTCTTCTTCTCCTTCCTCTTCTTCCCCTTCTTCCTCTTCTTCCTCTTCTTTGTCTTCCTCCTCTTCCTCCTCCTCTTCTTCTTCCTCCTCTTCTTCTCTTCCTCCTCCTCCTCCTCCTCCTCCTCTTCTGCTTACTCCTCCTCCTTCTCCTTGTGTTATTATTGTTGTTTCTTGTGGTTGCTGTTGCTATTGTGTTAAGAAGAAGAAAGGAGAGAGCATATCATTTTTTTCCTCAAAAATTTTTTGAATTTGAGAAAAAAATTGAATTTTCGTCAATTTGATACTAAATTTCATTGTTATATCATTGGACATTACTTGTGAGGTGATTTTAGATCATTTTGGTAAGTTAATCCTGTTGCTTTGTCTGTACTGCTCATCTGGGTTTCCTGGTTTTCTACTATTTCGGTTGAATTCATTTCAACAATTGCTGAAATATACTTCCAGCTGTTGTTTTAGCAATTGTTAAATATTGTTGAACAATTGTTGAAACGCATTAAACTCATCTAACAATTGTTGAAATATAATTCAATAATTGTTAAAACAGATGCACGTGCTCTAACTACTGTTTTAACAATTGTTGAATAGTGTTCAATAATTGTTGAAACATATTGAGTAACTCATGCAACAATTGTTGAAATGTAAAATAATTTTTAAAACTGATGCACATGCTCTAACTGATGTTTTAAGAATTGCTGAATAGTGTTCAATAATTGCCGAAACATATTGAGTAACTCATGCAACAATTATCGAAATGTATTCAGCAATAGTTAAAACCACGGCATGTGCTCTAGTTGCTGTTAACACTTGCTGAATAGTGTTCAACAATTTTTGAAACACATTGAGTAACTCATGCAACAATAGTTGAAATATATTCAACAATTATTAAAATCGATGCACGTGCTCTAACTGCTATATTAACAATTGTTGAATTAATGTTTAACAATTATTGAAACACATTGATTAACTCATGCAACAATTGTTGAAATATATTCAACAATTATGAAAATCGCGGCACGTGCTCTAACTATTGTTTTAACAATTGCTGAATATATTTTAACTATTGTTGCATGAGTCCCTGAGTGTGTTTCAACAATTGTTGAACACTATTAAGCAATTGCTAAATCAACTGCAGGCAGAATCAAAGCAAAATCATGATTAGCTTTTTTTTTTTTAAAATCATAATACAGGTAAAGACATCCATGCTATCAATGGGGAATAAAATAACAATAGAAGTGGATTGCAATGGCGAATGAGTTGGGTCCAAAAATTGTTATATTTGGCGTTGAAAAAATAAAGAAATGATAAATACAATAACAATGATGGTGGACGGAGATGTCACGTATGAAGATTTTGCAAACACAATCATTTCCTATTGCAAACTAAATTGTGAATTGAAAGATCTTGCTATCATCTACATGCATAGTTGCGGTGAAAAGCAAAGGTCCGCTCCATTTAGAATAAAAAATCAAATAAGTTTGCGTACTTATTTGGAAGATGAAGATAGACCCATTTTAAAGGTATATATGATTAAAAGATTGACTGAAAATTGTCAAAACTAACAAATATTAAATGATGAATGTGATTCGGCGGACATGGATATTCTAGACAAAGAAAGTGTTGGTGCACAAATACTCCTTAGATTCTTTCTACTCCTACTCCTACTCCTGAAGTTGCCAGTAATATACCGGGAACCACACAATCATCACAGTCTAGTCATGCTGAAGATGACGAAACTGGTTTTTACATCGGTATGTCATTCAAGACTAAGCAAGAGTTAGATATTGCCTTGAAAATTGCTTATGTGAAGAAATATTTTTGAATGAAGAAGGTGATCAATTCGCGTGTTGTGTATTGTGTGAAATGTGTACATCCCAAA
Organism: Solanum ossicruentum; assembly: GCA_025774065.1. NCBI lineage: Eukaryota > Viridiplantae > Streptophyta > Magnoliopsida > Solanales > Solanaceae > Solanum > Solanum ossicruentum. The sequence goes on along the minus strand of JAOTQR010029827.1, from coordinate 8,735 downwards.
TGCAAGTGGTGGTTGAGTGCTGTAAAGCTCTAGAGCTCTGATAGGTTTTATATTATAAAGTATAAAAAAATGCATACATGTGGTTCATAACATCTCACGAGTCATAATCCCTACACCACGACAAAAGTTGTTGGTGAATACTTCAAGGATAGGTTTCCAAAAGGTAAAGGTCCTTTTACTAGAGATATCGAGAATTCAATTCGTATTGAATTGGGCTGCAAGATTAGCTATTGAAAGGTTTGGAAGGGAAGTGAGATCACAAAGGCTTTGGTAAGGGGGACACATGAGCACAGTTATGCAGTGCTTATATGCTTGCGACGATAAATCTAGAAAGTCAGACAGATTTGCAGTTTGATGGAAATGGTAGGTTCAAGTATTTTTTTGTTGCCTATGGAGCTTGCATTCGTAGTTTTCGACATATTCGAAAAGTCTTAGCTGTGGATGGAACACTTTAAAATAGTAAATATGGAGGCATGTTATTGTTTGCAATAGCACAAGATGCAGAAGATCATATTTTTTTGATGGTATTTTGTGTAGCCGACACTGAGTGCGATGCCTCCAATCAATACTTTTTTTTGGCAGATGAGTAGTTTTGTGGATGATACCCTAAATTAGGCATTATTTTTGACAGACATCCAAGTATTAGAAATATGGTTGATATTGTATTTCCTTCAGCTCATTATGGTTGTTGCATGAGGCACCTCTGAGAAAATATCTAAAATAGCTTTCACAATGGAAAAATCATCTTCCACTTTTAAAAAGCAGCAAAAGCATATAATGTAGATAAATTTAATGATCACTTCAACCAAAAAAGAGATATGGTTCTAGGAGATGCCATATACATGCATTCTTTCCGTGAAACAGGTAAATCTTATATGTTGAATTTTTTTGCATATTTTTCTTAACAGTTGATTATTAAAATTGCAGTAATTACAATAGTTGCATATATTTTGGCATCTGTTATATCAGATGCAGGAAAGTGCAACACACACTGATATAAATGCAACAGTTGTTAAAACTGCTACTTCTGTCATATTTTTCAATAATATTGATTGCTTTATTTGTTTTTTATAGGTACAAAATCATGACATGAAATATTGCTGAGTCGATTAACGCAATGCTTCTTGATGAAAGAAACTATCCAATTGTTGCTCTTTTGGTCACGACCCATGCCTCGGGCCTAGACGTGACATAGCGCATTAGGAATGCGAAAGGACCCCAAGCAAGTCTCTTAACATATCATTACACATCCTTAGTCACGGAAGCAATTAAATATCAATAAGAAAATGTAAATAGGGATAATCGGGGTTAAGGGACATTTTTCATAGAATAACACATCATAGAGTCAAGAGAGTCAAAGATCATAACATCAATACATATCTTGTCCAACAACACCTCTAAATATAGAACTTAGCGGGGGCCAAGACAAGCAACCGGGATCACCCCATACTCAAAGCATACCATAAAGGAAAAGAGTCTTAATACATAACATAAGAACATAGACATTGTCCCCGAAAATGAGGACTCACCAACTAACTTGAGAGAATTCATACTAGCCATGTAGAGGAGGGTGATGACAAAATCGAGCTCTGGTTCCTACGTGGTAACATCATGTAGGCATAGAGTATGTATTAGTGTGTTTCAATGTACTAAGTATGTAGGATGCAATGCAACAACAGATAGGCATCATAGGAAAAATGCATAATCATAAGCAATGAATAGCAAACTAACAATATGACATGTATGAATGATACTTGAAGTAAAACATGCTTATATAGAAAATATTACGTGCGTAAAAAGAGACCATCATTTGGAAAATGGGTTTATTACCTCCCATCCTAAGTGCTTGAGGTACCAACCCCTCAACTTGGTTATCGAATGTACCACCCCCAAGGTGATTGAAGTACCAACCCCTCAATTTGATTAATGAGCTACCAACCCCTCAATTCGGTTAATGAGGTATCAACCCCTCAATTTGGTTAATGAAGTATCAACCCCTCAATTCGGTTAATGAGCTACCAACACCTCAATTCGATCAATGAGGTACCAACCCCTCAATTCAGTTAATGAGCTATCAACCCCTCAATTCGATTAACTTCCATCACTATAGATACTTTCCATGAAATCAACACATGAATACCATAGCTTGATTATCATAAAGTCATTCAACTCATATACCATGCTCTAGACCTTCAACTACTCAAGATATATAATTCGGATATTTTATCAAACACTTGGCGGGTGTGTAATGCTAATATTAAACCATGCAATTAAAGAGTGAAATCATGTAATAAATCTTGAAGTAAAACAGTCCACCAGTACTTGGTAACATCATCTTGTAAAATACATTGAAACCCCTCATCAAATCCCAAGAGAGATCATGGTTCTAAAGCTTAAAAATATGCATAATCATCATAGGTAAATCATCCCATGGTATAGACTTAAAAATGAGTAATCATGTATTTTCAACCAAACTTTCATTAAACCCCAATATAGTATATGATCATAATCTCTAATGAATAGTACTCATAAGCAACACAACTTGAAAACATGTAATTTTCATAGAAATGAAAGATTGGGCTTCATGGGTGAAAGGTACCCATGAATAAAACCCACATACCTTCGATGTTGAATTGCTTGAAATTGAGTTGAGAAAGAATTCAAGCTTGGAATGGGGTCTTGAAATCCACAACTAGTTTTTGAGTTTCCTTGAATTTGTATTGGGGTTATGATGGAGGCTCTTGGGAGAATTTGAGTGTGTATTCCAATTGGGAGGAGTGAATTTATCTTTAGGAATAGGATTTAGGTCTTTAGGAAGTGTAAAGATAGCATAGGAATCCACAAAATACCAATACAAATGACTAGATTTACGGAATGCCATTAATGAAATGGAATTTGGCAAAAACCCATATATACCCCTGCACATACAAGTTCTACGAAAACGGGTATAACTTCTTCATCTGGACTCTAAATAAGGTGAAACCAAGTACATTAGAAATATAATTCAAAGAGATTTTTGGTAGGTCGTGGGACACCAACTTATTTGTGTGCTAAGAGATATGCCCCTTTAAAGTTGACCCACCAATCGGTACTTGTGCAAAACTTAGCCAACGGCAATTCCTTCAAACTTGGCTTGATGTTGGGGACCCATGATGGTCTTAAATGACATAAATAAGCTTGAATTAGATTTGAATAAGAGCTTGAAGCTTGAATGAGTTTTGTCGAGATCCAGAAGTGAGTTTGGGACACTTGAATTGGGTAAAACATTTGTCTAAGTGTTAGAGAGGGTTTTGGGGAAAGTCTTGTATGATATGAAGGTAAAATATGACTAAGTATAGGTATTTTCTCTTAGGTCCAAGACCCAAAAGCCTTGGACTGAACTAATAAAAATGGACACAAATACACACCAGCACGCCCCAGTCAATGGAAATTGCTCACTTGGAAAATTGAAATTGTGATTCGTTCGCTCTAAAATCGGGGTTAGACCCATTCCCCACTCCATTTTACCCCCTGAATAAGAATATGAATTCAGATTTTTGATGTCACGCATGGAATTTGAGATATATGAAAATTACGATTTCGGGCACTTTCGAGACATATTTTCAGGCACTTTTTGGGGTCATTTCAATGTCTCCCCCTGGAAACATTCGTCCCAGAATGTCAAAGAGACGTATATAAGAAGAGTAATCATGAAGAGATCAGGCCCAACTAGAATGAAACAATACACTTAAGCACCATTTTCAAAAATCTCAACATGAGTGTTAAAATCATCATGAACTTATCAACATAGACATGAATGCATGCAATGATATAGGGGCTGAAACATAAGACTTGGAATCATAAAAAAGGACTTGATGTGTTATTATAAGCTTGAATAGAATGAAATAGGTATGGATATCACTTCTCCATGCCCGCTTTGGCTCCCCGAGAGACACTTTCAACTAGATGAATCCTTCAAAGGGCCTTGACGAACACCATATCCTTACTAATCAACTTTTCCACCCTTTCATCCAATGCCTCCATCGGGACCCTCTCCTAAGCCAACTCATCCTTTACAACACCCACAACCTCAAAGAGTTCTATAGCACTAGAGTCACCAACACATCCCCCCAACCTAGAAGCATGAAGAACCTGATGATCCATATCCATATCCCCAGGTAATTACAAACCTTATGCAACCCTGCTAATTCTCCACCAAACCCTATAAGGACCTACAAACTTGACCCAAATGTCAACCTTAAACACACGTAGTCCACTTGGTACCATAAATCACCATCTTTCCCTTGGGAGAAAACCTCTACTCTACCATCCTTTCACCCAAAAATTCCAACTCTAATAAGGTGGAATCAATCCCTTGCTTAAATTATACCTCCTCAGGCAAAAAAGATTTTGAACTATCTACAACAACAGCACCACTATTATCAACCTCTTCCAATCCAACCCCCAATCTAACCAACCAATGGACCTCCTTTGCCACCTCTATGCCCCTACTATCAACCTGAGCTAGGCCACTTAGAGCACCGACCACAACATTAGCCTTATCAGAAAAAAATAATGCACACTCATATCATAATTGTTAAAGAGTTCAAACCACCTTCTTGTTATCCTCAACTCACACCTATCATATTTAACAAACTACCTATCATCTCCCAAGACTTGCAACACTACCCCCAAAAGGATTCACAAGCTCTAAATAAATCTATACTCCACCACTAGAGGCCACCTCAAACATATCAAGGTTGGGTTTTAAGACTATATTCATAAAATTCATAAACATAGCCGGTGCATAAGACAACCAAATAACTCCACCAATACTCAAATGCTCACTCCTAGCCCGAAAGATCACCTACCCTCACCCTCACTTGGGAACAAAATCTGAACCACAAATCAATCTTAGAGAAATGACTAGCCCATTATAGTTAACCAAATAGATAGTCCATCCGTAGTGATCATATTACAATCTTAGAGAAGCATGATATGTATGTATCCAAACCACCTCAAGACCTCCAATCCATCAAACCAAATTCAATCAAGATCACAAGACAAGACTTTATGCGATAAGAACATGAAGTAACCCTTATAAGCTTTTCTAGCACCAATAGACTCATATAACCAAATATTACTAGAACAAAAGGAATATTGAAGGAAATAGCGACTCCTGGAACCATCAAAGCATGCACAACAAAATCAAGGGAAACCTCTAACTTATCGATAGCATCATTGGGCACCTCATCCCCTCTTTGCCTTCTTTGAAGAGCGTAGAACCGATTGTGCCTTGGGGCACCACCTTGAGGACAAACATCTTCACCCTTGCCTTTTACGAGGACAATCTTTCCTCTTATGCCCCTCTTTACCACCATGGAAACAAGTAATGGTGTCCTTCAAACATGGGCTTTATGAATCTTACCACATGTTGGACACATAACATCACCTCTATCTTTGAGACTAGGGAACTTTCCTTCATAACGAGCTCTCTTGGACTTTTTACCCTTTCTCTTCCTTATGTTTTCTTCCTCCATTTGTTTTGGATAAGTCATCAAGAAAGACAAATCCATGTGTCTAATCAACATAGTGGACCAACACTCCTCACTCAACAAGTCGAATACACCCATTACAAACTTATTCATCCTAGACCTTGGATCGGCTACCGATTGGGGAGAATATTTTGAGAGTTGGTTAAACTTGAGGGCATACTTCCTCACACTCATAGAATCTTGCTTCAAATTCATGAACTCCACCAAGTTGGCCTCCCTAAGCACAAGAGGGAAGAACTGATTAAGAAAGGTTACCTGAAATTCCTCCCATAGAACTACATTATTGTTTCCCTTCTCATCTTTCCATTGAGCATACCATATTTGAGCCACCCCCTTGAGTTGGTAAGCCGCCAACTTCGCCTTTTCACACCCATTATGGACAATACCTTGTAAAACTCATCTATGAATTCTTGAGGGTCCTCATCCACCTTAGACCCATAGAACTCCAGTGGGTTCATCCTAATGAAGTCCCTTACTCAAGATGCGGGGGTTGGAATATGAGGAGCTTAGGGCCCTTGGTTAATTTGATTGGCCACGACATAAGCTAACATGGTAAGAGCATCTAGAAATTCTCCATGAGCCGATTGTTCTTTGGGAGAGCAACCTCTTCTTTCTCTTGCATTAGGCATGATCTAGCACATCAAAGAATAATCATTAGGCAGGAATAACCTTACCTCAACTCTATAGCATGACATTGACCATGAAGAAGGTAAACATTTCCTAAAACGTCTCATAACCTCTTGCTTATAGTTGTGGTGCACAACACAACCTTGAACAAGACTCTAATCAACGTGGTGTGTTGGATGCCAAGGACAAAACAACCTAATACCCTGATACCAAGTCTGTCACGACCCAAGGCTAGGGCATAGACGTGACACAGCGCATGGGGAACCCGAAGGGACCCCAAGCAAGCCTCTTAACGATCTTTACACATCCTTGGTCATGGAAGCAATAAAATATTAATAAAAAATTGTAAATAGGGATAACTGGGCCTAAGGGACATCTTTCATAGAATAAAACATCATAGAGTCAAGAGAGTCAAAGCTCATAGCATCAATACATATCTTGTCCAACAACACCTCTAAACATAGAACTTAGCGGGGGCCAAGACAAGAAACCAAGATCACCCTCATAATCACAGCATACCATAAAGAAAAAAAGTCTTAGTACATAGTATAAGAACATAGACATTGTCCCCAGAATGGAGGACTCACCAACTAGCTTGAGAGAATTTGTACTAGCCATGTGTAGGAGGGTGATAACCAAATGGAGCACCGATTCCTACGTGGTAACATCATGTAGGCATACAGTATGCATTAGTACATTTGAATGTACTAAGTATTTAGGATGCAATGCGACAAAAGATAGGCATGATAGGTAAAATGCACAATCATAAGCAATAAATAACATACTAACGATATGACATGTATGAATGATACTTGAAGTAAAACATGCTTATGTAGAACATATTACGTGCATAAAAATAGACCATCATTTGGCTAATGGGTTTATCACCTCCCATCGTAGGTGCTTGATGTACCAACCCCTTAACTTGTTTATCGAGTGTACCACCCACTATCTAGGTGATTGAATTACCAACCTCTCAATTCAGTTAATGAGCTACCAACCCCTCAATTCAGTTAATGAGGTACCAATCCCTAAATTAGGTTAATGAGGTACCAATACCTCAATTCGATTAATGAGGTACCAATCCCTTAATTTGGTTAATGAGGTACCAACCCCTCAATTCGGTTAATGAGGTACCAACCCCTCAATTCGGTTAATGAGGTACCAACCCTTCAATTCAGTTAACTTCCATCACTGTAGATACTTTCCGTGAAATCAACATATGAATACTATACTTTCATCATTATAAAGTCATTCAACTCATATACTATGCTCTAGACCTTCAACAATTCAAGATACATAATCAGAACATCTTATCAAACACTTGACGGGTGTGTAATGCTAGTGTAAAATCATGCAATTAAAGAATGAAATCATGCCAAAAATCTTGAAGTAAGATATCCCACCAATACTTTGTAATACAATCTTGTAAAATACATTAAAATCCCTCATCAAATCCCAAGAGAGATCACGATTCTAAAGATTAAAACATGCATAATCATCATAGGCAAATCATCTCATGGTATAGACTTAAATATGAGTAATCATGTATTTTCAATCAAACTTTCATAAAATCCCATTATAGTGTATGATCACAATCTCTAATAAATAATACCCATAAGTAACACAACTTAGAAACATGTAATTTTCATAGAAATGAGCTTCTTGAGTGAAAGGTACCCATGAATGAAACCCACATGCCTTAGACCTTTAATTTCTTGAAATTGAGTTGATAAAGACTTGAAGCTTGGAATGGGGTACTGAAATCCACAACAAGTTCTTGAGTTTCCTTGAATTTGTATTGGGATTTTGATGGAGGCTCTTGGGAGAATTTGAGAGTGTATTACAATTGGGAGGAGTGAACTGATCTTTAGGAATAGGGTTTAGGTCCTTAGGAAGTGTTAAGATAGCATAGAAATCCCCAAAAGACTAATAGAAATGACCAGATTAATGGAATGCCATTAATGAAATGGAATTTGGTAAAAACCCGTATATACCCCTATATATACGAGTTCTACGAAAATGGGTATAACATCTTCATCCAAACTATAAATAAGGTGAAATGAAGTGCATTGGAATGCTAATTCAAAGATCTTTAATTTGGTAGGTTATGGGACATCCAGTTCTTTGTATACTAAGAGATATGCCCCTTAAAGTTTGACCCATATATCGGTACTTGTGTAAAACTTAGCCAACGGAAATTCCTTCGAACATGGCTTGATATAGGGGACCTATGATAGTATTAAATAATATAAATAAGCTTTACTTAGATTTGAATGAGATCTTGAAGCTTGAATGAGTTTTTTGTCACACCCCTCCCTGGGGTCGTGACCGGTTCCCGATAGGGACACGCAACCACCTAATAAATCGATTCATTTTCTAATCTTATCCTATGATTCTACCGAAATTTCGGCAGAGTCTCCTCTGTTTTACGGACTAACCTCACCTGCAGCAGCTCCCAGAAATTTAAAGAAAACATGCACACACATAAGTATATATATACATATCCAAAAGAAAGCGGGCCGACAAGGTCACCGCTGCGGTCCTGCCGCCTAATAAAGTTCCAAACTGACA
>JAOTQR010029806.1:5000-16267 GCA_025774065.1 Solanum ossicruentum | reverse complement strand
ATCGAAAGAGATAAATGTTGACTAATCTGGCTAACATTGAACTTGGTAAAATGAAATGGTTGAATAATTGAAAAATGTGAATATTCAGGAATACACATTGAATGCTAAGATTATGCATTGAATTTCTGCTGGTAGATCCATAATGAAAAAAAGTGTTTGTGATTGTTCTTGAAGAAATGAAACAAAAGATATGGTAGAGCTAGGACAGTTATTGTATGAGGTCTACCCAATGCTATATGCAGAGGCGCATAATAGATCGATATGAACATCATGAGCTGTCCTATAATAAAACTAGTTGTTGCTAATATCTTCTTCTCGATTCCTTCTTCCATAACTAGAGCTCGGAGAAGGAAGAGATAAGAGGGCCCTATTGAGAATGTGGTCAGAAATCCATAATAGAGTATGACCACAACGACCAAATTGATTATGTTCATGCATAATGATACTAGATTACCTAGTAGAAAAGATTGAAAAATCATTACAAACCTCCCTTATTTCTTTTCTATTGCAATTTCGGGATTATTATATCATGATTTTTTGAACTTTCCATAAGTAGAAAAGAAATAGAAAAAGATAGACTAGAAACGACATCTGTTATGTCAATGACACCAAAGGGATATTAAATGAATGGAATTGGGATATGGACGAAATATAATGAAATAGAGCCACTTTGAGGTTCCCTTTGAAATGAGGCATGTAAGGGAACCACTGACGAAGTTCCGGGAGTTACAAAGGAAGCTTTGAGATCATATTGGTCATGGGTTGGGAACGGGAATTGAACTCTATGAGATCGAATCTCCTGTTATTCCTCAGTAGCTTAGTGGTAGAGCGGTCGACTGTTAATCAATTGGTCATAGGTTCGAATCCTACTTGGGGAGCTTTGATTGAATCTGAATTCTTTAATTCAGAATAAAGGGGATCGCTTTGCCCGTTAAGAGTAGGTAACCTGTTCCCTGTCTTTGTTTCTATTGCATTCTATCTCATCGTATCACATTCAGTTCTTCAAGATTCAAAAAATCACCATCAATACCTAGGTCTAGGTCCCAGATAATCCTTTGTTCCATAGCCCTGGGGCCATTTACAACTAGCCAATTAAGAAGTCCCAGATGTACTAGCATTGTATCTTTGATGCAGTCATCGATTCTCCTGAGAGGTCACAATTGCTGCAAGCAAAGATATTAATGACGAGGAAGGCTTTTTAGTTATGCTACTAATACTTTGCTATTTTGCCCAAGCCTGGTTGAGGAAGAGTTACGGGGCGTAAGACAAAAAAATACACCGGTCGAGCATACTATGTGTAATGATTCCCCCATTCATAATAAATAAAAAGATAAAAAGAAAAGCCATTCCATTTCAACAAAAGACCCACACCCAAGTTCCACAGCTTTTGATTCGCTATCCCAATCAAAATTTTCCTACCCCCAGAGGGAAAGGTACTTCCCTTTTGGGCCGGTTGTGGGCGAGGAGGGATATGAACCCCCGACCTCGTGATTCGTAGCCACGTGCTCTAATCCTCTAAGCTATAGGCCCCACCCTGTCTCCACTGGATTTGTTCCCGGGAGTACCCTAAAAAACAAGAACCTTTCCTCTCCCCAGCCATTTCGGGTTAAGAAGATGTGAAAGCGCATTTATCTTTATAAGTCTATAAGAAGGGTGTGTTCCGAGGTGTGAAGTTGGAGAGAAGTGATTCACAATTGGGGTTTTGAATAAAATGACCTTTTGATTTTTCATTGTTTTTGTTTTTTTTTTTTCATTTCATATTGAAAAAGTAATAAGAATGAGAGGTGTTAAGCTCTTTATCATCTTGGCGTCGAGCTATTTTTTCGCAGGACCTCCCCTACAGTATCGTCAACACAGTAGAGTTTAACCATGAAGTTCGGGATGGATTGGTGTGGTTCCTCTATGCCTAGGACACCAAAATATCGAACCATTAACGAAGAAAGACATGAGAGAAAAGCATATTGGATAGTGATTGTGAGACCCCAATTCATTACTGGAGAGGATACCAAAGGCCTCTGCCCTTCCATCCCTTGGATTGATAGAGAGAGAGGGCAGAGCTTTTGGTTTTTTCATGTTGTCAAAGAGTTGAACAATGATTTTTCCGTGTTATCAAAGACTTAAACAATGAAAATAGATGGCAAGTGCCTGATTGAATTGATTAGGTCATGTAGGAATAAGGTTCAAGTCTACCAGTCTATTAGGATGCCTCAGCTGCATACATCACTGCACTTCCACTTGATACCTATTGTAATGATAAACTGCTCATATCGCCATGACCTTCTCTTGAATTCTCAAGAAAACTTCTGTTGCTTCATCCCTATAGGGGTAGAGAACCAATCGTTGTCTCGGCTGTGCTATCGGACGCTCTGGGGAAGTCGGAATAGGAGAGCACTCATATTGGGGTGGGCTTACTACTTAGATGCTTGCAGGAGTTATCCACTCCGCACATGGATACCCAGTGTTTACTGTGGGCACGATAACTGGTACACCAGAGGTGCGTCCTTCCCGGTCCTCTCGTACTAGGGAAAGGTCCTATCAATGCTCTAACGCCCATACTGGATATGGACCAAACTATCTCATGACGTTCTGAACCCAACTCACATACCACTTTAGTGGGAAAATAGCCCAACCCTTGGAACATACTACAGCCCCAGGTGGCAAAGAGCTGACATTGAGGTGCCAAATCTTCCCGTCGATGTGAGCTCTTGGGGAAGATCAGCATGTTATCCCTAGAGTAATTTTTTTCCTTGAGTGATGGCCCTTCTACTCAGCACCATTGGATCACTAAGTCCGACTTTCGTCCCTGCTCGACAGGTGGGTCTTGCAATCAAGCTCTCTTTTGCCTTTGCACTCGAGGGCCAATCTCCGTCCGGCCCGAGGAAAATTTTTCACACCTCCATTACCTTTTAGGAGGCCTACGCCCCATAGAAACTGTCTACCTAAGACTGTCCCTTGGCCTATAGGTCCTGACACAAGGTAAGTATTCTAGCCCTTCTAGAGTGGTATCTCACTGATGGCTCAAGCCCCCCTGGAAGGAGGACTTCTTCGCCTTCCACCTAAGCTGCGCAGGAAAGGCCCAAAGCCAATCCTAGGGAATAGTGAATCTTTATAGGGTCTTTCTGTCTAGGTGTAGGTAGTCTGCATCTCATAGATATGTCTATTTCACAAAGCCTCTCTCTAAGACAGTGCCCAGATCGTTATGTCTTTCGTCCTGATCGGAACTTACCTGACAAGGAATTTTGATACCTTAGGACCATTATAGTTACGACTACCATTCACTAGGGCTTCGATCGCCGGCTCCCCTGTCATCAGGTCACCAACTTCCTTGACCTTCCGGCACTAGGTAGGCGTCATCCCCTATACATGGTCTTATGACTTTGCAGAGACCTATGTTTTTGGTAAACAGTCGCCCCGGCTTGGTCACTGCGACCCCCTTTGTGAGGAGGCACCCCTTCTCCCGAAGTTACAGGTCTATTTTGCCGAGTTCCTTAGAGAGAGTTATCTAACGCCCCTAGGTATTCTCTACTTACCCACTTGTGTCAGTTTTAGGTACAGGTACCCTCTTGCTTCAAGTCATTCGAGCTTTTACTAGGAGTATGGCATGGGTACTTCAGCACCTAGCACCTAGTATTCGAACATTGGCTCGAGGCATTTTCTTCACCCCTTCTTACCCTAAAAAAGCAGGGACACCTTACGTTCTTGAGACGATAACCATCTTTTAGCTAACCTAACCTCTTTTGTCCCTCGGGACTAATAAGGCGTAGTATAGGAATATTCACCTATTATCCATCAACTACGCCTTTCAACCTAATCTTAGGACCTGACTCACCCTCCGTGGATGAACCTTGCGGAGGAACCCTTATGTTTTCGGGGCATGAAATTCTCACCAATGTTTGCGTTACTCAAGCCAATATTCTCGCTTCTGCTTCGTCTGCTACCACTCGCGCGAAGGCTTCCCTCTAAGGAAAAACGCTCCCCTACTGATGTATTTTTACATACTACAGCTTTGGCAGATCGCTTAGTCCCGTTCATCTTCAGTGCAAGAGCGCTCAATAAGTGAACTATTACGCACTCTTTCAAGGGTGGCTGCTTCTAGGCAAACCTCCAAGCTGTCTCTGCACCCCTACCTCCTTTATCACTGAGCGGTCATTTAGGGGCCTTAGCTGGTGATCTGGGCTATTTCCCTCTCGATGATGAAGCTTATCCCCATCATCTCACTAGCCAACCTTGACCCCTATTATTTTCAGGTCATATCTAGTATTTAGAGTTTGCCTCAATTTGGTACTGTTCTCGTGGCCCACACCGAAACAGTTCTTTACCCCTAGGTGTCCAGTCAACTGCTATGCCTCAATGCATTTCGGGGAGAACCAGCTAGCTCGGGTTCGAGTGGCATTTCACCCCTAACCACAACTCATCCGCTGATTCTTCAACATCAGTCGGTTCAAACCTCCACTTAGTTTCACACAAGTTTATCCTGGTCATGGATAGATCACCCAAGTTTGGGTCCATAAGCACTGACAATTTCCCTATGAAGACTTGCTTTCGTTATGGCTCTGGTGGGTTCCCTTAACCAAGCCACTGCCTATGAGTCACCGACTCATTCTTCAACAAGCAGGCAGTCAGAACCCTGGCTCCTCACACTGCTTGGAATGTTACGGTTTCATGTTCTATTTCACTCCCCGATAGGGGTTCTTTTCACCCTTCCCTCATGGCACTACTTTGCTATCGGTCACCCAGGAGTATTTAGCCTTACAAGGTGGTCCTTGCTAATTCACACGAGATTCCATATGCCCATGCTACTCAGGTTAGAGCGTAAGCTAGTGATGCTTTCAACTACTGGACTTTCACCATCTAGGGTGCAGCATTCATACTGCTTCGCCTAGCAGCACAACGCTTATCTTGCTCTCCCACAACCTAGTTTTCACGGTTTAGGCTGCTCCCATTTCGCTCGCCGCTACTATGGGAATTGCTTTTGCTTTCTTTTCCTCTAGCTAATAAGATGTTTCAGTTCGCCAGGTTGTCTCTTGCCTGCCCATGGATTCAACAGCAATTTGAAAGGTTGCCCTATTCGGGAATCTCTAGATCTATGCTTATTTTCAACTCCCCAAAGCATTTGGTTGATTACTACACCCTGCCTCATCTCTTGGTGCCTAGGTATCCACCATAAGCCTTTCCTGATTTGAACCTCGCACTTCACTTTTAAGGCTATGCCATCCTAAGGTGCAGCTGAATGGATGGATCTTATTAACATCTATGAATGATAAATCATAGATCGAACTGCCAAGTAGGAAAAATTGGGTGCTATCATAATGCTTTGTATCGGCTAAGTTCATGAGTTAGAGATAAGAGGACTTGAAATGCTAACATTTGCCGCAGGGTAAACCATTACCTCTCAAGTCCCTCGATTGATTCTACCATAGAGGCTAATGATAGACAATAACCCCCCCCCCCCCCCGGAGCACAGCTTGCAACTTTCATCGTACTGTGCTCTCCAAAGAGCAACTCTTCTCAAAATCTCACTCAAAAGGCGTTGAGTTGGAATCCCATTCTAACTAAGGATTCTTGTGGTTCCTGAGGATCCAACTACAGGAGAACTAGGAATGGAGGGCTTTCCCCCCTTCTATCTGACTCTTTGGTCTTAAGAACGCTAGTTTTAAGAATGAGTCATTGCCCTTCTCCGACCCTGACTGCCCAACCTGAGAGCGGATAACTAATGTATTCCAATTATTGAACAGGGTTCTATGGTCAGTTCGTGAAGCCTGGATGCTGAAGGCATCCTTGGGGTGATCTCGTAGTTCCTACCAAGTGGAGATGATAGGGTCAGTCTATGGATTTTCCTTCCTTTTCTTTTGTCATATTTCGCTCAAAGGGTTGAAGGGAGATTGTGCATCAAGCTATTCGCAAGGGCCAACTTAATCCTCTTCCTCAGAGATCTCAGATGAGGGAACCTTAGGAGAGCCACCAACTCCAACTACCATGCATGTATGATCCATACTAGATCTTACCAACAGCCCATCCTACCTCCTCTACATTCTTGACAGTCCATCTTTGTCTCAGTAGAGTCTTAGTTGCACGTTTCGGTCCGCTTTCCCATTATTTAGAAAAAGTGAACCACCGATTCAGGTACAAGTTACTATCATTACCACCTGGACAATTAGACATCCAACCCGTAATCGCAACAACCCAATTACAAGAGTGGAGCTCTACTAACTGAGCTATATCCCTCCGAGCCAAGTGGAGCATGCATGAAGTAGTCAGATGCTTCTTCTATTCTTTTCCCTGGCATACTAGGCCATCTTGGACTTGAACCAGAGACTTCGCCCTTGAAGTAAATCATCGCACCTACGGTCCAACCAATTGGGAGAGAATCAATAAATTCCTTTTTAGGAGTGATTCATCCTTCCTGAATGTAGCATAAAACTCTCCATTGTACTTCGCTTTTCATGTGTGCTTGTTCCCCCCTCCTTTCTTACCCTGGCAAGTCTTTGTGAAATAACTCCAATGAGAAGAAAAATGAAGGCGGTAAGAACCCTCCTGGCCCAAACCTAGACACTCTAATATCCTTTTTCAAACCTGCTCCCATTTCGATTTCTAGTCAAGAAAAAAATGGCTCAAATGGTACAATCCCTCCATCACCCTAGAATGAAAGGGGTGATCTCATAGTTCTTGGTCTGTGAAGATGCATTGTTAGGTGCTCTATTTTATTTTCCCATTGAGGCTGAACCTAAAATTATGCTTGTGAGATAGCTGTCCATACACTGATAAGAGATGTATAGATTCTCGAGATGAAAGGAGCCGTGGTGGTCCCCCCCGGACTGCCCGGATCCCATGAGTGAATCAAAAGTTGGATCTACATTGGATCTCACTCATATCACCCCATTTATCCTCCTGAGGAGGAGTTTAGTTTCAAGCCCCGGTTCGAACAGGAGTAGTACACCATGCCAATGTTCCTTGGATGATCCATATCTTAGGGTAAGGCACCGATGAGCACATTGAACTATCCATGTGGCTTAGAGCCCTCACAACCCAGGCACAACGATGCAATTATCAGGGGCGTGCTCTACCACTGAGCTAATAGCCCATCGTGTGAGCCTCTCACTGGGGGACCGCTATGCCAAAAGCGAGAGAAACCCCATCCCTCTCTTTGGTTCTTTCTCCCCCATGTCGCCACGCGGGAGGAACATAGGGACATAAAAAAGGGGGTCCTATCAACTTGTTTTGACCTTGGATAATAAGCTCATAAGCTTGGTCTTACTTCACCATCAAAAAAGGAAAGAAGACTTCCATCTCTAAGTTTAACTCAGACGTAGCTCCCTTCTTTTTTTGGGGGGTGTGAAGCTGTGTCAAACCAAAATACCTAACAAGCATTAGCTCTCCCTGAAAAGGAGGTGATCCTACCATACCTTCCAGTATGACTACCTTGTCACTACTTCGCTCTAGTCACTACCCCGGCCTTCGGCATCCCCCTCCTTGCAGTTAAGGTAACGACTTCGGGCATGCCCAGCTCCCATAGTATGACAGGAGGTCTGTATAAGGATTGGGAATGAATTCACAGCTGTATGCTGACCGGCGATTACTAGCGATTCCGACTTCATGCAGGCGAGTTGCAGCCTTCAATCCAAACTGAGGATGAGTTTTTGGGGTTATCTCACCCTCGCGGGATCGCGACCCTTTGTCCCAACCATTGTAGCACATGTGTTTCCCAGGGCATAAGGGGCATGATGACTTGACGTCATCCTTACCTTCCTCCAACTTATCACCGGCAGTCTGTTCAGGTTTCAAACTCAACGATGGCAACAAAACACAAGGGTTGCGCTTGTTGTGGGACTTAACCTAACAATTATAGCATGAGCTGACAGTAACTATGCACCACTTGTGTCCGCGTTCCCAAAGGCACCCCTATCTTTCAATAGGATTCGCGATATCTCAAGCCCTGGTAAGGTTCTTCGCTTTGTATCGAATTAAACCACATGCTCCACCACTTGTGCGAGCCCCTGTCAATTCCTTTGAGTTTCATTCTTGCGAACGTACTCCCCAGAAAGGATACTTAATGTGTTAGCTACAACACTACATGGGTCGATATGCACAACGCCTAGTATCCATTGTTTTTGACTAGGATTACTGGGGTATCTAATCCCATTCGCTCCCCTAGCTTTCGTCTCTTAGTGTTAGTGTCGGCCCAACAGAGTGCTTTCGTTGTTGGTGTTCTTTCCCATCTCTTCGCATTTCACTGCTCCACCGGAAATTCCCTCTGCCCCTACCGTACTCTAGCTTGGTAGTTTCAAACGCCTGTCCAGGGTTAAGCCTTGGGATTTGATGGCGGACTTAAAAATCCATGCTTCACAGCCAATCATTCTCGATAATGCTTGCATCCTATGTATTAACACAACTGCTGACACAGAGTTAGCCGATTCTTATTCCCCAGACACTGTCATTGCTTCTTTTGCGGGAAAAGAAGTTCACGACCCGTGAGCCTTCTACCTCCACACGACATCGCTCTGACAGGCTCTCACGCATTGTGAAAAATTCCCCACTTCTACCTCCCGTAGGAGTCTGGGCCGTGTTTCAGTTGTAGTGTGGTTGATCATCCACTCAGACCAGCTATTGATAATCGCCTTGGTAAGCTATTGCCTCACCAACTAGCTAAACAAACACGAGCCCCTCCTCAGGCGGATTCCTCCTTTTGTTCCTCAGCCTATGGGGTATTAGCAGCCAGTTCCAGCTGTTGTTCCCTTCCCAAGGGCAGGCTCTTACTCATTACTCACCCATCCGCCACTGGAAACATTGTTTCTCGTGTTTCCCATTTGACTTGCATGGTTTATGCATGCCGCTAGCGTTCATCCTGAGCCAGGTTCGAACTCTCCATGAGATTCATAGTTGCATTACTTATAGCTTCCGTGTTCGTTGACAAAGCGGATTTGGAATTGTCTTTCATTCCAAGGCATAACTTGTATCCATGTGCTTCATATTTTCCTAGAGTTCGCTCCCATAAATATAGCCATCCCTGTCCCCTTACGTCAATCCCACAAGCCTCTTATCCATTCTCATTGAAAGACGGTGGGGAGCAAATCGAACTAGAAATCACATTGGGCTTAGGGATAATGAAGCTCCAACTGATGACTTCCACCATGTCAAGGTGACACTCTACTGCTGAGTTATATCACTTTCCCGCCCCATCGAGAAATAGAATTGACTAATCCTAAGTCAAAGGGTCGAGAAACTTAATGCCACTATTCTTGAATAACTTGGAGCCTGGCCTTCTTTCAACACTATTATAGATATCAAAATAATGATCAAAAGTGGATTCAATTTTCAATTTCCCCTATTGGAAATAGGATTGACTACCGATTCCGAAGGAATTGGAGTTGCATCTCTTTTCCATTCAAGAGTTCTTATGCATTTCCACGCCCCTTTGAGACCCCGAAAAATGGAAAAAATCCTTTTCTTAGGAACACATACAAGATTCATCACTACAAAAAGGATAATGGTAACCCTAACATTAACTACTTCATTTATGAATTTCATAGTAATAGAAATACATGTCCTACTGAGACAGAATTTGGAACTTGCTATCCTCTTGCCTAGCAGGTAAAGATTTACCTCTATGGAAAGGATGATTCATTCGGATCGACATGAGAGTCCAACTACATTACCAGAATCCATGTTGTATATTTGAAAGAGGTTGATCTCCTTGCTTTTCTCATTGTACGCTCCTCTTCCTGCCGAGCACCTTTTCTCCTCGGTCCATAGAGACAAAATGTAGGACTGGTGCCAACAGTTTATCACATAAGAAAGGATTGACTAAGTCAGGATCACTAACTAATACTAATCTAATATAATAATCTAATACATCTAATATAATAGAAAATACTAATATAATAGAAAACAACTGTCTTTTCTATATACTTTCCCTGGTTCTGTTGCTACTGCGGGATTTACAAAATTGATCGGATTAGATAGATATCCCTTCAACATAGGTCATCGAAAGGATATCTAAGACCCACCAAAGTACAAAAGCCAGGATCTTTCAGAAAATGGATTCCTATTTAAATAGTGCATAACCGCATCGATAAGCTCACACTAACCAGTCAATTTGGGATCCAAATTAGAGATTTTCCTTGGGAGGTATCGGGAAGGATTTGGAATGGAATAATATCGATTCATATAGAATAAAAGGTTCTCTATTGATTCAAAAACTGTACCTATGGTATAGGGATAGAGGAAGGGGAAAACCAAAAATTTCACATGGTACTTTCTCAAAACCAAAGATTTCACATGGTACTTTCTCAATCTGATTTATTTCGTATGTTTCTTTCAATGAGAACATGGGTGAAATTCTACAGGATCAAACCTATGGGACTTAAGGAATGATATTAAAAAAGAGAGGGAAAATATTCATATTAAACAAATATAAAGTAGAAGAACCCAGATTCCAAATGAACAAATTCAAACTTGAAAAGGATCTTCCTTATTATTGAAGAACGAGGGGCAAAGGGATTGAGCAAGAAAGATCTTTTGTTCTTCTTATATATAAGATCATGATTGGATCCACATATGTTTGGTAAAGAGAATAATCTTATCCTTTGAGAATAATCAAAAATGGATAGTGTTCAATTGGTACATGAAAACGTGACTGAATTGTTCTTAGTTACTCTTCGGGGTGGAGTGGAAGAAGGGGGGATTCTCGAATGCGGACAAGGATCCAATGAATTCAAAAGAATTGAATGAGGAGCCGTATGAGGTGAAATCTCATGTAAGGTTCGGTAGAGTGGCAGTAAGGGTGACTTATCTGTCAACTTTTCCACTATCACCCAAAAAAACCAAACTCTGCCTTACGTAAAGTTGCCAAAGTACGATTAACCTCTATATTTGAAATCACTGCTTATATACTCGGTATTGGCCATAATTCACAAGAACATTTTGTAGTCTTAGTAAGAGGGGGAAGGGTTAAGGATTTACCTGGTGTGAGATATCACATTGTTCGAGGAACCCTAGATAATGTCAGAGTAAAGGATCATAACAACGATATTCTAGTGCATTGTAGATTCTTATCCTAGAATTGTATCATTTAATGATGCCATATGAATCGCTAGAAACATGTTAAGTGTATGGCTAACCCAATAAGGAAAGTTTCATAAGGGGACCGGAGCAGGCTACCATGAGACAAAAGATCTTCTTCTAAAGAGATTCGATTCAGAACTATTATATGTCAAAGGTTCAACATTGAAATAATTATAGAGGTTTTCCCTGACTTTGTTCGTGTCAAC
>JAOTQR010029775.1:0-16269 GCA_025774065.1 Solanum ossicruentum | reverse complement strand
CATACATATATATATATATATATATATATATGTATATGTATATATATGTATATGTATATATATGTATATGTATATGTATATATATGTATATATATGTATATGTATATATATGTATATATATATATGTATATGTATATATATGTATATATATACACATTAGAAGGAGCATGACCCATGCTTAGCACGAGCCCAACATTTTGAATTGTAATGTATTTTACTTTTGTCAAATTCTAGGAATACTACATCTATCAAATCAAAACTTCCAAATCAACTATATATATAATTGGCTGGCTATAGTTGCGTAAACTAATATATTTTAGTTTCATCTTTTGGTGTATAACATGCGATCCTAGAAACTATGTAATATTCTATCATACATATGATCCTACACATACACTTCTTTGATAACATAAACTTGAAACCTTACAATTGCAGATGAGTGGTGTGCTTAATTAGGAACTGAATCAGCTTGGGATTAGAAGGTTCATCCGAATTGCCTTCGTGAAACATTTCTTATTTACATGTGATTATATTTAGGCATAATTATAGTTCAATGTCATTCGTCCAAAATAATTATCAAAAAAGAAAATCATTTGTTGTATGAACATGTATAATCAGTGTATATTTTATGTTTAGTTAGGTTATATTCAGTTTTTGAATGTATCATAATGTATGTTTAATGTATAGGTCACGTATAAATAATTTACATTGTATAGTCAGTGTATACTTTCTATGACTTTTGGCATGCTATATTATATAGTCATGTATAGTTTCTATGATTTTGAACTATTTTTTGTGTAAGTAAAAGAAGACTATATTTATTGTAAATTAATTAGTTTATTATATATATTTGAAATTATCCCCTTTATCTATATATAAAATTGATGTTGAAACCTTTCGATTGGTTCCTATGTTTAATTATTTATATTTTGAGTTCCTTTAGTGAAAATTCTGACTCCACCACCATGCGTATTTTCCATTCGAGCAAACTCCTTCATATCAAATCTAATGTAAAAATTTTGAAAAATGGAATAACAATTAATCTATGTTAATCATTTTGCTATGACGAAATTTTCTAAAACCGTTAATTATTATAAATATTCGTTTACATTATCAATATATATTACTTACATTTTATTTTCCACTTTGATATAGTTAGTAAATTAGTATGTATCCTAAGAAATATCAAGGATCACAAAGTATAATATAATTTCAAAACTAATGAATGAAATTAGATTTTACTGTTTATAAGTTTGTGAACTAAACTTACTCTACATTCTTTTTTATATATATAAAATTAGTGCCCCTACTTGTTCTAATCTTACAATACAATATATGTAGCTTTTGGTACAAGCTCTTAGTGCTTTGTTGGTCCTCCCTCTATTATATGATAAAGTATAGCTAGAAATTCCAATATGAAACTACTTGCGATACATGAATACAAAATATTTGAGCTTCAATATAAATATCAAATATCAAATATCAAATAAATAATAATAATAATAAAAAACTAAAATCAAAATTTATCAAATAACTAAAAGATCAAAAGTTCTATTTATGGATTTTTCATAAATAGCTTAGTCATAAAGCTTAATAGGCGAAATAACTATATTTCAGTTACTAATATTTTGCAACTGTAGCTATAACAATTGTGTACATATTTGTCTTTATAATTTGCTAGCAATATACAAATCTATTTATATATTAATTCACACCCAGTATACAAATAGGGTAAGTATATATAAATCCTATGTTTATGCATTTAAGAATTTTCAGAATCTACACAAATCAAATATATCAACATGATAATAATATACAAGTTAATATAATCATATACAAAATTTAGATTTATAAGTTAGGAAATTCTGAATTTATACAAATAAATTTTAAATTTACAATTGGGAGCTTAATTATATAAATTCTGGACATGTCCCCTAGAAGCTCAATTGAACACTAATGGGGGATAGCAATTATTTAAAATTATAGCTATATTAAATAATTAAATAGTATATATTTACTTAATCGCATAATTTTTTCTAAACTTAATTATTATTGTATTATATAGTAACTTTATATAAAAAAAATTTAACAAATTTCATACTGTAAGTGCACCTCTATTTTCTCCCTTTTGACCGATCAACTAATCTAACATTTGCCTCTTTTTAAATTTTTAGGGTCCCACTTTATATGTTACTCTATATATATTTAGCTATTGAAGGAGGAAAAATTTATAAATTTTAGAATCATCAATTTGCCCCTATTTTTCCTAAATTTATAATACAATATATGTTGTTTTTGGTACAAGCTCTTATTGCTGTGTTGGTCCTCCCTATTGACTTATATATATAATCACTGAGTTACAGTTTGATTCTAAGGCAAAAGTTATTCCCATAAGTTTGACTTAGTGAAAATGGTGGAAATTGTTGTGGTGCGACTTGTTATTTGAAAGTCCTTTGGCTAAGTCTTACATCTTAAAAAAGAGTTATATAACATCTCATCAATCAAGACACAATGTGATAGTATCCAATTTTGCCTATAGGAAGTAACTTGATTTTGAAGTTCTTGGTGTAAGTCTTGCCTCTAAGGCATATGTTATAGCGCATCCCATAAGTTAGACATAGTGAAATAGTATAAACTATTGTCCATTATGCATATATTGTTTTTAACCATTGAGTCATATTCTACCTCCAAGGAAAAAATTAATCTATTCTTCATAAGTTAGACTTGGCAAAATGGTGTAAAATATTGCTCAAAAGTGTAACTTGTTCTTTGACATCCTTGGGCTAAGTCTTGCCTACAAGGCAAGAATTATAAATCATCTAATTATAATGACCTTGAAGGTCATTTTTTGTATTATGATAAAATTACCATTTCACTCCTCCCGACAGCTTTCTTGAGTCATGTTCGAGAGGTTTTGACAGGCGATATCTGAAAATATTGTAAAAATTTGAGTTTTTGCAAAAGAAATGAGTTTTGCAAGCTTAAGTTGCCAAATTTTGAATATTAAAATTATCTAGAGTTTGAGTCTTAGTATGAAATTTCATCAGTTCTAAAATGTGAAAATAATTAGCAGAGTTTTCATAATCAAGTTCGGATTTGTTTTGTGGATTTTAGGTCAAAAGTTGGAAATTGAGTTAAAGTTTGACTTTAGTCAACATTTTGAGTTCAGGTCCTCGAATTTGATTTCTGATGGTTTTATTAGTGTCGAGAGGTGATTTTAGTGCTAGAATAAGTTTGTATCATAAATTTTAGGCGTTTCGATAGCATTTTAGTATTTCAAATGGCCTAAACTAGTTTAGTAGTGATTTATCGGATTCCAGGTCAAGGAGACCTCAGATTTAAGTTTTGACAATTCCATTGAGTTTGAAATCTCAAATTTTGTAGGATTACATATTTGGTTTGTATGTATCAAATTTTGAATGAATTCTGACGGTTCTTTTCGTGATTTTTGTGTTGTAGCAATTGTTGATATCCGGTGTCACTGAACTCCTCTTCGCGGTCGAGACATTGCCTTTTGCGTTTCTTGTGGCATAGTGTGTTGGCCTCCGTGTTTGCATGGTGTGGCTGCGTTAGTGGAGGGTCATTTGGATGACCTCTGTGTTCGCAGAGCATTGACCAGTTATTCTCCATGTTCGTAGTATACATTTGACCCTTGGAACAATTACTTGATTTAACATGTCGAGTTTTTTCAAATTCCTCCATTTTCAAGTCTTTTCCAAGCTTGGTTAGGTGAATTTTTCAAGGACTTTTCATGGAAAATCATTTGGGTAAACTTATTTTCATTTTATTTCTTCAATTTTCATTGATTAATTAATGTTTTTATATTATTATCAAAATTGAGAATTTTATGTGGTGAATTCTGGAAATTCATGAACTTGAGTTTTCAAAATAAACTAATATTTGCATACCATGACAATTCCTCAATACCCAAAGTTAAGAGTTGCTCATCTGAAAACGCTTCCCTGATGTGTCCCTGCTCAACAATGAGTCATCTTCTAACCTAGATAAGTGATATGCGATCTAATTCTCATACCTTTTTTTGTACTTGATTTTGATGTCAAACTCTTATAGTAAGAGAATCCACTTAGTAAGTCTGGGCTTCGTATCCTTTTTGTTGATAAGGTGCACAAAGCTGCATGATCAATAAATACTATCATCTTGGTATCCACCAAGCAGGAATGGAACTTATTAAAGGGAAACGCCAACACTAACATCTCCTTTTCTGTGATTGTATAGTTATACTATGTTGGATCCAAGGTCTTATTGGCATAGTATGTCGAGTGGAAGATCTTACCCTTCCATTGTGACAAGACTGCTCCCACTGTTGTATCACTTGCATCACACATTAACTCAAATAGGAATTCCCCATTTCGAGCCATTAGAATCTTCCACCAACCTTTTCTTCAAGGTTTCGAAAGCCTACAAACAAGGAACATCAAAGTTAAAATATACCTCCTTTTCTAGTCATGCGCACGTACAACAACTTCGAGATCTTGAAGAAGTCTCTAATGAAACATCGGTAGAACCCAATATGACCTAGAAAACTTCTGATTCCTTTGATAGAAATGGATGGAGGTAGCTTCTCTATTACTTCTATGTTAGCTCTATCAACCTCTAACGTTTGCTTGGACACCTTATGACGGAAGACTATCTCTTCTTGCACTAGGAAATAACACTTTTCCAATTAAGGATGAGATTATCTCTTTACAACGAGCTAACTTCTTGTCCAAATTTTCCAAACAGACATCAAATGACTCCCCAAACACAAAAAAGTCGTCAAATGAAGATCTCCACAAGTCCATGTCATGAGACATAGCCATCATGCACCTTTAGAATGTAGCGGGTGAATTGCACAAATCAAAAAGCATGCACTTGAATGCGTATGTACCATAGAGACATGTGAATATGATTTTTTCTTGATCCTCAAGAGCAATAGTGATCTGGTTATATCCTAAGTGTCCATCTAGAAAGCAATATGACTCTTGCGCTGCCAACATGTCAAACATTTAAACTTTAAACTTGAAGACTTAAACTTGAAATTTTTAAATTTACGATTTGAAATTTAAAATATAACCTATCATTAAATATCAACGAGTTATACTTTTAAAGAAATATTAAATAAGTTAAAATTTGTCTTTTAAAAAAATTCTAAAATGTTATTCTTTTAAAAGAAATATTAAATACATTACACATTATATAATTCTTTTCAATTATTAGAAATCAATATTTAAATTTAAATTTTAAAAGGATAATATTCCTAAATACCAATCCGGTTTCGACAAATACTAGATCGGGGCAGAAGTCCATAAAAGTGTCAATACTACAGGTATGGGTTCCATCCTAGAGCCAAAAAATTTTTGGTAAAAGGCTGCCGATTTTAATACAGTTCTGAAAATTTTTGGTCTGATAGTATAGATTTTAATATCGCTGCCAGCTATACATATGATTTTCATCCCGTACACTCAAAAGGATGATGCAATCATAGAAGGAACTAGAAAATATCTCCCAAGACACTAGGGGATTCATGTCATACCAGGGAGGATATCATAAATGTGACCGGGCACTTAGAGACTATTGCTAGTCCCCAAGAGAACCAATTGGCCTCATCACATTCATTCATCAATATAACTTAGAAAACTCAGCAGAAGACTAAGATAAAGATGGGCAAATCTAATGTCTCAAAAGCATATCAGATAAATAAAAAGGCTAGTAGTAAGGAACTAGCTCAACAAGTCTCAACACCAATACTCAACTCTAGTCTGTGAAGCCTCTATCACTATCAAGTGGTGCCAATGACAGATCCATGACTATCTTAAAATAAAATAAAGTTATCTTAAGTCTAACTCTAATAAGCAAGATGAAAATAAATGCAACGATCCTCCAAAGTAAGGGAGACTCACCAACTCATCTAAAATGCTCAGCTCCTCAACAGTGCACCTATTGACGATCTCTAGTACCTGGCTCTGCATCATAAAATGATCCAGTCCAAAAGAGGACATCAGTAAGTGGAATGTACTGGTATGTAAAATGGATGAATGAAACAGAAACATGTACAATAATATAGAAATAACATCAACTCAAATAATACTCAATCAGAATGTCAAATGTCTATCTAAAGTAAGAATAAAAAGTAGACAAGTAACTCAGCAACCAATCAAACCTCATCAAACAACTCAACTTAACTCAATGGAACTTAACTCAACTCAACTCATCTCAATGGAACTCAACTCAACTCAACTCAGAGTACTCAAGGTGGAAACTTTCTAAGAGTTTCTCTTATCCGACAACAATCACCTATGAGGTAGTTAATATTCACGCTCGAATAGTAAAACGATCGCAGTCAAGTATAAACCTTAACAGAGGTTAGGGTCGAATCCACATGGAATACGGGGCTTGACTAAGTTGATCCATTAACAATCATTTCAAGTATTGATCACTATATTCTCTGGAATGGGGGGTTTGTGATTCAAAATGAAGAATAAAAATAAACACTACACTATTTATGCACGAAGACAATCAAATTGAGGGACAACAAGGGAATTGTATTCTTCATGATTCATTTACTCAATTACCCTATAACTCTAATTAGGAATTCACATGCAGGATGGTGACTTAGATTCTTCCAGTCCTCTTGTTAAGATGAAGGTCGAATTTCAGCATGGTGCTTGGTCGGCAACTATGGTGTGCCAACTAACTATTACCCATTTTCCCAATCAACCTCTCCTTGATCAGGTTTGGTTGATTAGAAGAGAATACATCAATCGAATCATGTCATCTAGTTCCCTTTTCCTATTCATCACTACCTTGATCGGGATCATGATAATAGGCAGAGTTTGGTGTTGGCCACCACCAAATAACAATCAAAGTGAAGTAAAATAAAAAATACATGCAAAACCCCCCATAAAAGAAATGCACAAGTCTAAGTTATTTCAAGTCAACTACTCACAGTTCCCACAACCCCAAGTTGTGGGTGCTTAGCTACTCATGGCTAAGGAAAAATTAATATAATGAATATGAGAGACATAGTTGAGAGATTACTCAAAACAATGAAGAACAAGAATACCTTCGAGTTGAAAACCACAAGCTTGGATTAAGTGAAGATGAGTAAAATGTGATTTTCAATCCCCCTCCCCCCCAAATGGGGCTTCAAATTAAAAAATGAAATCTACATAAAACCCTAGAAATATTCAAGAGAGAATATTCAAAGTGATGGAATCTGAAAAATATTAAAAGTCTATGCTAAAATCATAACATTAAGTATTTATACTATTTACAAAATCATCCTACAAATTAAATAGAAAATACAGATGACAGTAATTACGCCTTGTAGATATGACTCGTAGGGTGACCAACGAGTCATAATTGAGGTTTCATAGTCAGTACTTGGCATTTTGAACTTGACTGCTACGATCCACTGTTATGAGTTATTGCTTGGACTATGACTTACATGCTCTTCTCGTAGTCTAGGCCTATAGTTCTTGGTCCAAACTTTTGGCTCACTGTTCCTTGCTACGATCCCTACCTATACGAGTTGTAATGAGACCTATGACTCATAGGGTGGCATTATATGGCTGACCGTCACTTTGCAGATTCTTAATATTGCTTACTATTTCTTGATACAAGGGCACCTTACAACTCGTAGCTTGGGAAATGATTTGTAGGGTGGCTCGTATGCCCTGTACTTTAGTAAAATCTATAATTTTCTCCCAAAATTATTCACCCTGTATTTTCTGCAAGAATAACACAAACATATTAAAATTATAAAAAGTCGCATTAAGAACTTGCAAAATCCCTTATTTCAGGCATCAAATGTGTTGTAATTTGACAACACATCAACACCCTCAACTTAGAACTGTTGCTTTTCCTCAAGCAATGACTCATGCTAAGTAGACAATGAGAAACACATAGCAACTACTCTAATGGCGTATACACCACTTAGCTCTAATTCAGGTAACCAACTCTCATTTTCAAAGATTGCAAAGCAACCAAGCAAATCAAAACACGATGATGCATCTAACAATCAAACTATGACAAGTGAAGGAGTATCATCAATCCACAATCACTGAATATGTCATGTGTCTATCATGCAATGCAAATGCCCTCATAGAAAAGAAGTTCCTATATTGCACTCAAAAAGCAATTAAAGTTCGGGGATTGTGCAAGCATTCTCACTCTCACAAATGAAATTCATGCATGATTGCCAACACCATAGGTTTTCCCCTATACTCAAACTCCAGACTGTCGACTAGTTGAACTAGGATCACTTTAGGACTTAATAGGCTTGTGATGTAGGCTCATGTGGCTTTAGAATGACATTTTAGGCAAGTAGTAACTAAAACCTATCCTTGAACCACGTTTTTCAACACTTTTACTTTCACAACTCAACCATTTTCATTATATTCTCCCTCATTCTTCCTTCTCAAAATTTTCCGGGTGCTTTCTTTTTACTTTTCAGCTGTGCCTTATTTTTGAACTTATTTTGCTATTCTTTTCAATCCAAGGCACTTTTCTTTTCTTTTTCTCTCACCCGGCACATGATTCTTTTATTCTTTCTTTCCTTCCCAACTAACCACCTCATTTTCATTACTTTACCACAACAAAGGCCACCATCAATTTAGGCTTTTCACCTGAGGTGAAGTACACAATATCCATTCCCTAAACTAGGGCCACTTTTGGTAGCCACCCTCAACTTAGGCTTTTCTGTCTCAACCAAGGTTCACATGTTCAAGGATAAACCAGGGCTAATATCAAGGTATTTCACAAAACAAAGCTAGGATAGCTAGGTGTCAAGAAAGAAAAGGTTCATGTAAAGCTCAAACATTTGGAACAAAGGATTAACTACTACATTTGGTCAATCATTTAGGCAAAAGTAGGCTAACTTAAAAGAACAATGATCTAAGATAATTTGTCAATCAAACACATCTCCAATCTAATCTTAGAGTAACAAGGCAAGTTCTGAGTCAGTACACAATGCATGAACATGACAAAATAGGCTCATACACATGGCATTGCCTAAACAATCACATATACTCATAGGTCATGCGTCAAACATCAACTTGCCTCCTCTTTATCAGAACAAACATTGCCAAACAATTATATGCAAGATTGAAATGGTAACAAATAATCCCAAAAATTTTGAGGGTACCCAATTTTCAAAATATTTATAAAATCGTTCAAGATTATGCATATGCCAAAAGATAATAACCACTATATATCTACAAATTATCTACATAATCTAAGCATGCCGGTTCAACAAAATTAAAAACATCCACAAGGAGAAAGAAACACGACAAGAGAACCTTGGGATCAAAAATAGGGGAAGTTATGAACTCACGTTACTCAGACTTCACCCTAATCCATAACTTCCCACACCCCATCAAAAGAAAATATTTTATCCTCAAAGTAAACATATATATAACAAAAACCAAAAAAATTTAAAACTAATCATCCCAAAACATAATTAAAACCAACGTTCAAAACAAAACATTCAAAAGTATCCAAAAACTAACATAAAAGCAATGTCTAAAATGAGAACAAAATATGCATAAGTAGCAATAAGGATGGGGGTCAAAAGTATCAAACACATGGTGCTCAAGCACAGGCATCCATCTGATCCTAGGGGTCCTGGGATCCAATCTCCTCCTCAATGGTCTGGGCTACAGCTGTACCTGAGCTCCCAGCTCCTTGTGCTATCTGCCGCTCCCGATCTCTCCTTATAGCCGTCATAGCTAATGATTCTTGCACCACCACATCAGTAGTTGCTCCTCCAATGTTGCAATCTCATTATTAGTCTTGGGTCTCTTCTAGCTCATGGCTGCACATCACTCTCGAAGGGTCTCTTCTCGTGGGCATACAAGCGATCATCCAATAAATCAAACACATCATCACTCATCGGTGCCTCTTTTAGGGTTACTATCATAGCCGCTAACATCTTCAATAGGTCGGCCTTGAACTTGGCCAACTCATCTTTCACCATAACCATGTCAGCGGGTCGTGCATCCTTAAGTCATCATTAGATCCTATCCTCAAAGGCGTTAACCCTGGCATCCATTGCATTAACTCTCTGATCTACAATCTCACTAGTATATGCCTTGATCCTCTCCTCTGACTCCTGGACCATTTGATGAACCCAAGGTTTGAGCTGGCTCATCAACTTGCTCAACTGGACTTCCATATTCTCTAACCTACATACTAATCCCTGAAAAGCAAAAGCAGACATAAGAGAATAGTCTATGGAATCAACCTGAGTAGTAGGAGGTGATGGTATCCCTCTGTATCAACAGCTCAAGGCGAGTCTGATGCAACTGGAGTAGAACTGGTGGCGGCTAGAGTCGGCTCCTAAGTCTGTGGCTTTAAAGGAAAAGGATATGGAATAGGAGGGGAAGCTGCTCGCTATAGGGCCATTAGGTTTTCATCAGCCTTAATCAGGCTGGGATCCATAGTACGCATGATCTTCATATGCGGGTCAACGTAAGGATAGACATGAACACCTGACTCACTGCACAAATGATGAATCAATATAGGGAATGACAGTGAAGTGTTAGTACAGACAACAGACTCGTGCATCTACTCTGCCACTCTGGTCCAATCAATCTCGTAGCTAGCTAGAATGCTGGCTAGGAGTACAACTCTCTCCAAGGTGATCATATTATTCACAAAAGCAGGTCTGATGCGCTAACTGATAACATACCACCAAAATTTGGCCAGGAATGAGAGGTGGGATTTTACGATCTAATTAGTATCTCATTTTTACCACCACATCCTTCTCGCTCACCGCTTTCCTTATCTTCGTGATCCTATCATCATATTCAGTGGTGGAATGCGGGACCCTGTACTTTGGCTGGAACTGAACCCTCCTAATAGTCTCCTTTGAGATGTCCACTATCTGACCCATGACTAAAACTTCTCGCAATCGAGGCTGATCAATAGCCTTCTTGCTTTTGGGAAGATCTCGGAGAAGAGTGGCAAAGTAGGCTACCTAGAATTCCCGAACTAGATATTGGGTGTACTTGCCCAATCTCTGTGATAGCCACCTAAGCCCATGGAGGTCAATCTCCGCCTCTAAAGTTGGCACCCTATTCAGCCTGGAGTCATTTAGCCTTGACTCATGGAATTTCCTAACGGGTTTTCCTTGGCCTTTAAGCTCCAGTCCCTTGTCGTAGATCCCTTTTATGCCTGGAATAACCCATCTCATATTTTTGCAATTTGTGATGTGATAGAAGGATCTGCCTCAGTATGTTGAATCTGTGAAGACTCCGGTGAACTGGTCTTAGAGTGAGAGGGAGTCTTTTAGGGCACACTGTTATCAGGCCTACGACTATCGCCCTCCTTCTTAGACAGGGATGGGCTATTAGCTTCCATTGGGGTCTGTGCAGTGCGGGCCCTAGTCTAAGGCATATTTGCCTCAGAGTTAGTGCAGACTCAGTGGACTTTCACAAATCCCTCAAACTGCTCTTTCTCTGAAGGCTCGTGAACCAACTTTCTTTTGAAAGCTTGGATAGCGTATTTATCTTTAGAAGGCATTGTACCTGAAATCAACCCCATAAAACAAAGTGAGCACTATAATGTTTAATCAAATAAGACTCACACAAGAGAATAAACAAGGAATAACAAAAACCAACAAAAAACACAAATAAAAATGCATTGAACCAGTTGCAGGTCTGCAGATACGAGGCACAGGTACGACTCGTAGGGTGACCTACAAGTCGTACAGTAGCCTCGTAATGCCAAGGTACCTGAAAAAATATCTTTATAATAACAGATATGAGACTCAAGTATGATTCATTCTGGGCTCGTAGTAGGTATCAGAATACAATTCAAAATAAGATAGGTCCTACGGGTCCCTCACTATGGTTTGTAGTGGACACTACAAGTCATAGGTGTGTATCATATAGTAAGTGATAAGGAACCATAGGTGATTGTTGCCTTATACGAGGGGCCACTACGACTCGTAGATAGTCCTCGTATCAAAAACAGAGGGAACCAGCAGTACATGTAATCTTGCCACACAAACCCAAGAACCAATCAAACCAACAATCAACAACATCAAAGAAAGATCTTCAAATTATGTCAAGCACACAAACAAACCTGTTACTAAATCATGACAACCTCCTAATCAACAGTTATCCCCCAAAGATCTATGCATAATCAACACAATCAAACAACAATTCCAAAACACATTTGAGGATTACCGAAGAAAATTCGATCCCCATACTTACAATTATCAATGATAGAACATAGTCATGGAGATTCAAGAGAGTCCAAAACAAGTACAAACAAGGGTATCTCGAATGATCATGTGTAAACACACACCAACAACCCCAAATTTCAACCCCACTTGATGTCAAAAATTGATCAACCATAATAATGCATTACCCTCAGATGATCAACATATCAATCATCACAACCACCCAGCAAGAAAAACCACATAATTTGAAATCATACTAGGGAATTCAAATTGACCAAACCCTTCTTCTTATGCTTATACAATCATTTTCTCATGGAAAACTCAATAGCACTACTACACACATAATCATCCATCAATATACCAAAATCATAACAAGTGTTGCCGAATTTAATGAAGGAATCTTACCAATTGATAGAATGAAGAACAAATAGATACAACGAGAAACCTTGGAAAAAGTCGAAACCCTAGTATTCTGGCTCACCGAAAGAACTCGTCGGAAGTCGATGGGTGTGATGAAAATGGGGTTGGAACAGTAGGAGTTGGAGTGTGGGAAAACTTTTTAGGGAAGGAATCGTTTAAAAGTAAGGGAAATAAGGGGTCAAATTAATACACTCAATTGGGTCGACTTTAAAATTTCTGTAGATCGGGTTTACGAAAGCCCGGCTATGAGTCGTAGGGCCTCCTACTACTCATAATTCCTGGTCTTATAGCAGATCTCAACACTTAGAAAAAATCAGAATTCATACCTAGGCACTACGAACCCTACTTATGACTCGTAGAGTACCCTACGAATCATAAGGTTGGCTAGTAGTGTGTATGCCAACTTCAAATCCTTTTTGTTTCCTTCTACAAAGCATAACTATGACTCATCGTGTGTACTACGGCTCGTAGGTATGATCGTAGAGGCTGCTCCACATGCAATTTTCTTCAAACCTTCAGGTTTTTATTTATACCAACAAACCAAACCTCAAAATACACTAATTTCCAAAATAACACAACTAATTCAATATTTTAATACTCAAAACAAACATCAGTCCACTACCTAACAATTAAAATAACTAGCATAAACTTAAAAACAAGCCAAAAATATAAAAGATACTTTGGTTGCCTCCCAAGAAGCCCCTTGTTTAATGTCGTGACTTGACATTGTCATCATCCATCATTAAAAATTTTCAAGGGCCCAAACTTTACTCTTAAACACATCCGGATGTTTCATTGATTAGTGGATGTCAAACACAACTTTTGCATCATTGACCCTGAATCGCATTTGACCCGAATCCATATCCATCAAGGCTCTCTCGGTGGCCAGAAATGGTCTTCCCAATATAATGGGCACCTTGAAATCAACCTCATAATCAAGGATCACGAAGTCCGTGGGAAAGATGAATTTATCAACCTTTAGAAGAATATCAAAAAGTATCCCTTCTTGCTTCTTTATTGTTCTATCTGCCATGAGTAATCACATTCTTATGGAAGTAGGAGTGCCAAGACCAAGCTTTTTTAAAATGACAAAGGGCATCAAATTGATACTTGCTCCTAAGTCATGTAATGCCCTTGTAAATTCTACATCAACAATGGTACAAAGAATAGTGAATGCACCGGGGTCCTCCTTCTTTAGAACTAGGCATTTGGTCATGATCACACTATATTATTGGAGCTCTTGCAAAAACTCTTGGCTCAAAGTGTGCTTCTTTGTTACCACATTCTTCATGTACTTAGCATGCTCGGGCATCTTCTCCAAAGCTTCTAGAGGGGGAATGTTGATGGACAAATGTTTTAACATCGAAAGGAAGTTTTGAACTTTCCATCCTCTTCCTTTTTCTTAAGCCTTTGAGGGAAGGGGGAGGTGGTTTTGGGATCATATTAGCCTTTTCTTGCTCTCTCGTCTCTTCACTTTTCACTTCCATATTCTCCAACCTTTCTTCCTCAACCACAACTTTACTATCAAGACCCTTCTAGTCATGACCTTCATGTAATTCCTATCATTGTTTGGATTTTGAACCATATTGCTTGGTAAAGTGCCCTTTTGGCATTGGTTCAATTGAGAAGAAACTTGACCAAATTGTTGCTCTAATTGTTTAATGGCCACCGAATGAGGCTCTATCTTTTGGTTTGTACTTAAAATATTTGATTTCATTGCTTTCAAGGTTTCATCTTGATGGTCTGTCCTCTACAACAACTTGTCGAACATCTACTAGAAGTACTTAATCCGGCATCACGGTTGTGGGGCGGCACATACGGACAATTTCTATAACCATCTCTTTTACCTCATTCGACATCTAGCACTCTCCTCCTTTCATAATAACCACCTAGGTTGTCTCTATATGCACCATCATGGTTGTGGTTCCGACCTTAGTTTCCAGAACCTTGCCTCTAATAGTCTGTGTTGGACCCTAGGGGGTTGGTCGGGAAACCCGTTGATTAGTTACTCATGAAGCAAGTATCTTCATCAAAGAATTGTTCATCATACATAGGTGCCTTAGGAGTTGGGTGTGTCACCGCTTGAACACTTGCTTGATTTTTCTTTAAAACCAATTCCATGCTTATGCAAAGTGGTCAAGTTGTTACATGATCTCCTCATCAACTTTAGCTTGCTCGTTGTTAGTGTTTACCGCACAAGAAGTCTTCATAGTACCTCTCTCTCATTTACCCCATCTCTATTGGTTTTAACCACTTGCTCTATCCTTTTGGTGATCAATGGAAAAAGATTGATTAAGAAACATGTATCCTATGATTATGTCGGCACAAGCTTGACTATTCTCGTCAAGCTCCCTATAGAAAATCTCAACCAAGGCATCATCAACAATGTTATGATCAGTAACCATTCATAAACACTTGGTGAACCTCTCCCATGTGTTACTAATGAAGTCACTGGGCGATTAATCAAAATTGTTTATTTGGTCTATGAGCTTAAGCTTCTTTGACCTTGGGAAGTACCTTTCTAGAAAAACTCTTTGAAGCTCTGCCCAGCTTTTTATTATACTTAGGGGAAGCTCAGACAACCACAACTATATTACCAATTAGTGACAATGGCAACTCTCGCAATCCAACTGCATCCAAAGAAATATTTTGTGTCCCCTTGACACTTTTGCAGATGAAGATGACATTATGGAGATGACGATGGGGATCCTCTGAAGGTAATATTGTGAACAAACCATAAGCGATATTGATTCCAACCATATGTATTTTCATTGAAATCCCCAAGTTGTGGCCTATTATCCCTTGGTGGTGGATTCTCCTCTCTTCCCATATCATCATCATTAACCGTAACAACCACAAAAATTTTGTCTACTTGAGTTAGAATAGTGTAAGGAAGATTTTTAAAAAAGGGAAGTATGCAAATTAATTAGTTCAAATTTGAGACCACTACGACTCTAAAATAAAAGTTATTGTTTCACTAAATGAATGTTTAATGCAGAGCATACCTTTATTATGCATAGTAGTCTTTGTTCAGCTGATAAACTCTCTGTAATATTTATAAATGAGTGGGCAATTGTAGGTGGAACATTTTTTAATATTCATTTTATTATATATACATAATTCTTCCACTTCATATTGCCTGAAATAATTGTTCTATTTAACCTATTTTTATAATATATCTTTAGTCATTAGTATGATCATGTTGGCCATCTAAAAAATGTAGTGGACTTCATATTTGCTGATTCTTCTCGTGTATATGTAGGAGTACATTCTGCTTATTTTAACATAGACGTAGCGAGAAAACTTAGAGCATAAAATGAAAGAAAAAACATTCGGGCAGTGAGTAATACCAAGAAAATATATTTTTGTTCACATAAATATTTTGAGAGTTTTTATTAGTTGAAGTGGGGTGTTTTATTGTGTAGAGCTTCAAAAATTTTATTCTTGTAAGTTGCACCTATTTTATAAATCTTCTATAATAAGATATTTTATATAAATGAGTTTATTTTCGTGTACTTTTAAGCACTTTATTATGAAAATATTATTTATGATGAGTGATGAATTTATCTTGATGTATCAAAGTTAAATCGAAAGACTCTACATGTCACTTTATTTACTTGAGTTAGAGATTTAAAAGAAGTTGTTGATGAGGAAGTTTTATT
>JAOTQR010029643.1:0-16278 GCA_025774065.1 Solanum ossicruentum | reverse complement strand
TAATAAGATGACAACAACAATAACAATAATAATAATAATAATATCTGGGGGTTGGCGGTAGTTCGCTTGGTCATCTAGACTCTAATTCATAAAATTAAAACTTTAATATAATAGAATTTTTTATAGCTTGATGATTGTATGGAAGAATTTATCTTTTACCCAAGTAAGGGACCTGTCAGAACTTGATACTACTTATGTTGAGCCTATATGTCTAGCGGTTCTAACTGTAAAAGGGATCCCCCACTTTAAACAACAACTTACTGAAGGGGCTTAATGTCACAGCTTGCTAGACATAGTCACTAAGACAAAGCCAACACCATAGTGCCAATTTTGACTGTATAACCATCTTGGAACCAAGTCAAAAAACTATAAAAAAAATTATTTTATATTAAAATTGAGTCTAGACTCTTACATATTAACTATTAAAGAGAAACTAAAAATTCGACATAGATATACACTATTTTAGCCGGGCATAGTCACTGCTGGGAAGGGATAATAAAATTAGATTTAAAAATTAAAGAAAGTAAATTAGTACCTGAGTGGCCGGAGACCGATGACCGGAATAGTATTTTATTTACTGTAAGGGAACTATTACAAGCCAGAAGTCTAGCGAGCTTTTTTTAGAGAAAGAGAATACTCAAAAATTCAAACCTGCCCAAATCTTTACAAATAGGGCTTATTTATTTTTTAAAAAAAAAAAGGAATCTACGCATAGTATAATGGGGCCCACATACGGATCCATTTGTACAGTAATGAACAGTGTATCTACTATTCTGAACAGTGAACCTACTGAGGCAGCGGCTTTTGTGTAGCATGTCTTTATCAACTTTTCCTTATTTTTTCATGTCTTGGCAGAATTTTTCAATATCATCTATCTCTTTATCTGTCAATTCTTTGTCGCTTGGGATAGACTGAGTATCTTCCATATTTTCATTAATGCTTCCTTCGGTGGACGTATTACCTTTTTCAAATAGTCCAATTAAATCTAATAGATTTTGCTTGACTTGGTTCATATACCTAGCAATAAATTCATGTTTATGCTATTCTCAATCTTGTAAAGATAATCGCCGGACAATTTTTTTCACTGATGTATCTATCGATGGGCTAGAAGTTGAAGATATTCTATAGTAGTAGTATTGATTTGATCAAGTAACTCTTGCCTATATAAATTTTTTTGTTATGGGAACTGTCTTTAGTAATTTATCCCAAAGATTATTAGAGAATGCTCTGTATAAACAAGGAATTTGTTCTTTGGTATAACCAAATTCCAGAACCCATTTATGAATCCATAGAGTAGAAAATTCAATAAAAAAGTATATTTGATCTAAGTTTTTGGGATGGAAAATATGATCTGCTTAATATAACTGAGTAAGCTTTGGAGAAACTTTAGCCTAATTTTTGTATGACTGATTAAAGGCGGGGGAGTAATGTTTTTGTGGATGGACCATGATATGACCATTAGTCCAAAAACCAGTTAGGAATATTTTCCTTAAACATATTAGAACACACATTTATAAACCACGTGTGTTTATGATGCTCGTTATTGTAATAAAGCACCATATCAAATGCTTCAGTGTAGTCCCAATAAGTACAGTTTACTCTGACCTGGTTAACTATAACTAGCCTTTCAGTTATTGAATGAACACTTCAATCTTCAATAGATATAATTTGTTTTACTATCATTTTTGAGAAGTTATAAACTGTCTCTGTAGTATTGTATCCTTAGAAATGCTGGAATTTCACACTTCTTGTACTAATCAGCAAATTTTCATAGAAGGATCGAGTTTTGTATGACTTACCCGGGAAATATAAATTTGTTATCAAATATCGTTGGAGTATCCTCCAGGGCTCATTTTGTCTCTAAATCTCAGAGTTTTCTAGGAAAAAGATTATCTTCTTTTAACAAAGTTTTTCATAGTTCTTGATATCATCAAGATGGTTGAGACTAGCAACCATAGCAAACATATTATTTTGCCTTTTCTGTTTCGCTAAATATTCCTGCAATTGTGTCACAACCCAAGTCCAAGGCCTAGACGTGACACAGTGAATGGGGAACTCAAAGGAACCTGAAACAAGCCTCTTAACTTGTTGTTACACATCATTGGTCGTGGAAGCATATAAAACATCAAAGAGCAAGAATAGGGAAAGGAGCTAAGGGAAAAGTTTGCACAATATCATAATCAAGAGGTAATATTCAAGCTCATTTCATAGATACATAACATGTCCCACAACCAACTCTACTACATATATAAGAGCGGGGGCCAAGACAAAGCAATCGGGCTCATCTTCATAGTCAAATAGAACATAAAGAAGAGTGTCTTAATACATAACAAGAGAAAGTATAGACTAAGGTCCCCGAAGTGGAAGACTCACCAACTAGCTTGATAGCACCGAACTAGCCACGTGGAGGAAGATGACTTGGGCTCCGGTTCCTACATGGTGATATCATGTAGGTAAGAGTATGCGTTAGTACATTTGAATGTACTAAGCATGTGGATGCAATGCAACAATATATAGGCATCATAATCAAAATGCATATTATTAAGCAATAGGGATAACATAACAATATGGCATGTATGATCAATGCTTAAGTAAAACATGCTTAAGTAACTCATGCTCATATAGGATATCATATGCGTAGAAGAGACCAAGCTAGCTATTCAAGGTACAAACCCCTTGGTGGTTGTGTGGTATAAACCCCTCACATGGTTGATGATAATCACACCTTATCAACACGGTGGCGAAAAACAAACCCCTCACATAGTTGATGAGCAAAAAAAACCCCCAACATGGTTACCCTGGCTCTTATTCCCCCGAATAGGGTATGGTCCAATGCAATACTTTATATAGAATATATCATATACATAAGCACATTTCATCATCATATAGTCATTCATATCATATCTCATGCTTTGGACCTTCAACTCCTCAAGAAACCACATCCGAACATTTTATCAAACACTTAGAGGGTGTGTAATGCTACTATAAAACCATGAAATATAGAGATGAAATCATGCATGAAAACCCATTGTAAAATCATCAATCAACACCTTGCAACGCCCTCAAGTAACATACATCAAAATCCCTTCTCAAATCTTACAATAGATCAAAGATTTATAGCTCAAAACATAGCAAAACAGTCACAATTTCTCATAGCTTTAACATAGTATATAGTGAATTTCATAATAATAAAGATTCATCTGTAAATCAACTTTAAATCATGCAATTTGAATAAAAGGAGATTTGGGTATCATGGGTGAAAGGAACCCATGAAAGAAACCCACATACCTTAGCTAAGACAAAACTTAGTGAATATTGAAGATGGAGACTTAAAGCTTGAAGAAGAACCTTGAAGGAGAACCTGATCTTGGGATGAAGGTTTGGGACTTGAGTTTAGGGAGTGAAAATATGACTAAGTATTTGGGTGAGTATTGGAAAATATTTAGGATGATATGAGGGTGAAATTTGGCTAAGTATAAGTAAAAACACATTTAGGAACACTTAGGCCCAAGACTATCGAGGTAAAAAATACAATCCCCAAAATGTACAGGGGCACGTCGCGAAGGCAACGCAAAAACCCCACTGGAAAGTGCATTCTTGGAATTTTGTAATTGCTAATCATTCGCTCTTAAATCGGGGGTTAGACCCTTTCTCACCTAACTTGGACCCTCTGAACAAGAATATGAAGTCGGATTTTTGAAATAGCAAATGAATTTTGAGATGTATGAAATTTAAAATTTCAGGCATTCCGAGGTACATTTTCAGGCATTTTTTGGGGTCGTTTCAAATTTCCCCTATAATGGACTATCTTCTGGAATATCTTCTAGGTGAATGATAATGATGATGCTGAAGCTTCTCCTTTAGATATGAGGGAGTTTATCAAACTCCTTCCTCCCAACCATATAACTGGTTGTGTTCCTGGAGTGTTAACCGACGACAAAGATCCGTATGACGATCCTCGATGTTGGGACAATCTTCCCATAAATTTTGTCTTTCCTCTGTTACCACGTCCTCTAAGAGTCCAAGAAGGTGCTCCGTCCATACTACAAATATAACAAAGATTTATTAGTTGGAAAACCAATAATCTGAGGTGTTAAAGTCTTGGAATCATTGTCTAATTCATCTTCAATATGGATTTCATTATAAGTGAAAACAGAGAAATTCAAGTCTTCAGTTATCATTGCGACAATAATTTTATCAAGTATAAGCCATTGCATATCCATACATAATGGCAATGCTTTTAGAATGGTAATAAGAGTTTCATCTTTGAAATAATTTATGAACTAAGTCATTAAAGATATTCTCTGGATAAAAAATCAGGAAGGGCATTATCAGTTCCCATTTTATATTATATTTCAAAATCAAAAGGTACTAATTGAGCTTGCCACCTAGCAATATTAATTTAGAAGCATCATGCTTAAAATCTTTATCAAACATATATTTAACAGATTGAGCATTAGTTTTTATCAAAAACTTTTGGTTATATAAATCATCTTGGAATTTTAAAACATATTAAACAATTGTTAATATTTCGAGAGCCATAGTAACATGTCTTTTCTGGGCTTCTATTCATTTTCCAGAGTGAAATCTTTTCAAATATTCACATTTATCATGAGGATTAACTTATTTCAATATTCCACCATAACCGATATTAGAAGCATCAATCTTAATAACTTTTTAACAATTAGGATTAGCAAAAGTCAAACATGGAAGGGTTTTAACCCTTTGCTTAATTTGTCGAACCAAAAAAGTATGTTCTTCTTTCCAAGAACCTTTATAATCCTTTTTTAGGGCTATATCATGTGATAAATTTTTATGAAAAAGAGAAAAATAATTTAGGCTTCCCAAGAATCTTTGAAGCTGAGTCCTGGCAGTGCGAGATTATATTTTTGTAGGGCGGGGCGATTTAAAATATTTACGGGTTGAGCTCAACCCATCCTGCATCGTCCCATTGTCATCCCTAGTCATTACAATATATATAAACAAAAGCTCTATTTCAATCATAAAAAGTTGAAACGGCCCCAAAAAGTGCTCGAAAATGTGCCTCGAAAATGCTCAGAATCGTAATTTTCATATATTTCAAAATTCAAGTGTTATTTCAAAAATACGACTTCATATTCTTGATCAAGGGGTCAAATTGAGTGGGAGATGGATCTAACCCCGATTTTAGAGTGAATAATTCACAATTTCACTTTTCTAAGTTTATGAAAAACTGTGGGCATTCGCGGCCCTTAGCGACGCGCCAAGGGTGCGCCCCTATGTTAATTTTGCTCAGATTTTATGTTCCGGTCCAAGTATTTTGGGTCTTAGGTCCAAGTCTTTTGGGTCTTGGGTCCAAGTCTTTCTATACATGAAAATACCTATACTTAGCCTTATTTCACCCTCATATCATCCAAGACATTCCCAAATACTATCTCAAACACTTAGACAAAATTTCATCCACAAATTTCAAGTCTCAAAACTCATCTGGATCTTAAGGTTCTCAATCAAGATTCAAGTCTCCATCTCCAATCTTCCTCAAGGATTCTCCAAAGTCAAGGTATGTGGTTTCTTTCATGGGTTCCTTTCACCCATGATACCCAAGCTTTCTTTTACCTAAAATTTACATGATTTGGAGTTGATTTACTAATGGGTCTTACCTATTATGAATTCCAGTGCATACTATATTGGGGTTTCATGAAATTATGGTTGTTTTAGCATGTTTTGAGCTATGAATCTAAAGTCTATTGTGAGATTTAATGAAGGGTTTTGATGTATATTTCTTGAGGGTGTTACCAAGTATTGATTAATATTTACATTGAATTTTCTAGCATGATTTCACTCTTGAATTGCATGGTTTTATATTAACATTACATGCCTACCAAGTGTTTGATAAAATGTCAGAATTATGATTCTTGAGTTGTTGAAGGCCTAATGCTTGGCAAATGAGATGTATGACTCTATGAGGATGAAAGTATGTTGTATATGTGTACATTTCATGATAAGATTCTATAGTGTTCTGTGTTGACCATAAGCTTGTTGAGGGCTAATACCTTGACCACTTTGATGGAGGGGGTGATGTCCATTAACCATGTTAAAGGGTTGATACCTTGACCACTATGATGGAGGGTGTGATGTCCATTAACCTTGTTGAGGGATTGATACCTTGACCACTATGCTGGAGGGTGTGATGCCCATTAACCTTGTTGAGGGATTGATACCTTGACCACTATAATGGAGGGTGTAATGTCCATTCACCATGTTGAGGGGTAGATACCTCGACCACTACCAAGAGGGTACTAAGCCTTGAATTCCAAGTACTAGTTACTTGGTCTATGATGATGATCTCTTCTTACCTACATAATATGTTCTATATAAGCATGTTTTACTTCAAACATCATTCATAATGTCATATTGTTAGTATGTTATTCATTGCTTATAATTATGCATTTTGCCTATATTGCCTATATATTGTTACATTGCATCCGACATACTTAGTATATTTAAATATACTAATATATACTTTATTCCTACATGATGTTACCATGTACGGACCAAAGCACCGTTTGGTCATCCTCCTCCTCCACGTGACTAGTGGTATCTATTCAAGCTAGTTGGTGAGTCCTCCATTCCGAGGACAACATCTATGTTTTTATGCTATGCATCAAAGACTCTCCTTTTTTATTGTATACTTTGACTTTGAGGGTGAGTTCGGTTACTTGTCTTGTCCCCGGCTCTTTTCTATGTAGTAGAGGTGTTGTTGGGCATGTTTTGTATCTATGTTATGAGCTTTGATTCTCTCTTGACTCTTGTTGTTTAAGATATGAAAGATATACCTTAGCTATGGCTATTCCTATTTACTATCTCTTGTTGTTATTTTGCTTGCTTCAGCGACCAAAGATGTGTGATAATGTGCTACGTGGCTTGTTTGGGGTTCCTTTTGCCTCCCCATTCGCTGATCACATCTAGGCCCTAGGCTTGGGTTGTGACAAAGGTGTATCAGAGCACTAGGTTGTTAGATCCTCGAAGTCCAACATATCGCATTGATTACAGTCATATTTATGGTTATGTTGGGCACCACAACTATGAATAAGAGGCTATAAGACGTTTTAGCAATATTTCATTTCTTCATGGTCAATGTCATGCTATATGTTTAAGGTAAGGTTATTCCCCCTTAACGATTGTTCTTTGATATGCTAGATCATGCCTAACACAAGAGGAAGAAGATCCCGCACGCCCGAGGAACAATTGGCTTCTCCCTTTCCTCAAGCTCCTCAAGATGGGGGACCGGTTCATGAAGAGTTCCGGGATTCTTTCACTTTGCTAGCTCAAGTCGCATCTTTGGTGTGCATCGGGACAATGAACTTCTTTTTCAATGGGTTGTGTGTAGTTATAGGCCTCAGTGAAGTCTGAGTAGCCTTGGCCTATAACTATCCCAAATTTGAATCCTAGGGGTTTCTTGCGGATGTTCTTTTTCCTGATGGATATTTAATTTCTGTTGAACCGACATATTTAGGATGTGTAGGTAGTATTAGTAGCATATAGTACTAAGATCGATGGCATATATGTGTTTACTGTGTTTTTGTGCTTTTTTGTGAAAAATAATACCCACC
Source organism: Solanum ossicruentum (assembly GCA_025774065.1). Taxonomy (NCBI): domain Eukaryota; kingdom Viridiplantae; phylum Streptophyta; class Magnoliopsida; order Solanales; family Solanaceae; genus Solanum; species Solanum ossicruentum. The sequence goes on along the minus strand of JAOTQR010029643.1, from coordinate 8,686 downwards.
AAAAATTTTGATTAGTTAGTCTAGATAGCAATCATGCATGTTTAATTGTGTTGATAGTGCTTGTTCTGATAAGTGAGGATAAAATTGAGATATAAAGTATGATCTAAAATTCTTTGGTGACAGTTTAATCAGTGCCATGTGAGTATGAGTTTACTTTGCTAAATTCATTTATGGTGTTTCAATTCAGAACTTGTCCTGTTACTCTGATTTACACTATAGGTTAGTTGGTTAGGAAAGGGTCTTAGGTCGTTGTTCATAATAGTCTACTTAACCTAAATAACCAACCAAATGTGTGAAATATCCCTTGATCCTAATGTTTGAGCCTTACATATACCTTTTCTTTGTAAAAACCTAAGTAACCTAGCCATATTAGATGTAAAATCTTGAAATTGATCTTGGTCCTTCCTTGAACAATGTACACCTTGACTGAGGCAAAAAGCCTAAGTTGAAAGGGGCTACTAAGGTGGACTGGCTTCCTAAGTTGGATATTGTGCACCTCAACTCAGGCGAAAAGCCTAAGTTGAGGGTGGATGGTGTAAGGACAAATATAAAATGAGGGGGAAAGTTAGTGATACATGGAAAAGGAGGATAAAATATATACTTGGTGCAAGAAAAAAATGAGTGATGCCTTAGCAATGAATTAAAAAGAAAAATGTTGTGAAAAAACAAGGCAGAAAGTTGAAAAATGATTTAAAGCACCCAAAAAAGCTTGCAATAGGAGAAAGGGAGAATAAGATGAAAAGTAATAGTGTTGGTAGGGCAAAAGGGTAGAAAACGCAATTTCAAGGAGGGCCTTTAGTCACTATGTTCCAAAAACATCATACAAAAGTCCCATGAGCCTCTATTACAAGCCAGTAAAGTCCTAAAGTGATCCCAATCCAAGTAGTCAAAGGTCATAGTCATGAGTATAAGGTCAAGCATATGGTAATGAGCATGATATATAAATATCTTTTGTAAGGGTGAGTGATTTTTTCGAAGATTATACATGAAAATATTATTATGAGTAACATGTAATACTTCTTTCTATAAGGGCACTTGCATTGCAATCTTAACATTAGACTAATTCAGTAATTGTGGCTGGTTGATATTTACCTCACTTGTCATAGTTACATTATCGTATGCATTGATCTTTGTTGGTTTGCTTACTGGCTATCTGATGTGTTTTGAAAGTGGTGTGGGTATCTATATATGTGTTTGATCTAATGTATGCCATAAGATTGAGGTCTATGTGTTACTGTGTTGCTTATGTATATTGAGTCCATCGCTTGAGGACAAGCAACATTTTAAGTTGAAGGTGTTGACGTGCTATCAAAATACAACACTATTGATGCCTAAAACTTGAAATTATATGTGTTCTCAATACAATGTTAGTAGGTTTGATGTGTTTTTATGTTTGTTTTATAAGATTTCAGGGTTGGCATTATTTTTTTGGGCAAAGTGTAGATGTTGCTGAAGTTGAAGTTCCATAAGACCCTTTACGGCCCGTAGAGGATTTTGTGAGCCGTAAAGCTGATTTCGTGTATATTTCTAGTGAAGGGTGTATTTCTGAAGTTATGTCTACGAACATGCAAATGAGCCGCAGAAGACTTTATGAGTCGTAGACTTGGTGTCATGTCTTGAGGATCAAAACGTGGGGATTTGCTGAAAATCCATCTTTTAAATTCTATCTTGTGATTCTTATTGAAGAGTTTGAATTTCTTGTGCTTAATTCTGTTATTTAAGTGCTCAATTATGTTATTCAAATTCATAAGTCTTGCATTTACACTAATCATGAGTAGCTAAATCCACAACTAGGGTTGTGGGAACCATGAAGAACTAACAAGAGCAAATCGAATAATTCATAATTCTTAAAAAGGGTGCATGCATGTATTAATTAATTCTCTTCGTATTGAATGCTTTCTAATGGTGGCCAACATTAGAAACTTCCTAACATTACTGATAAGATCAAGGTAGTAATGAATAGGAAAAGAGATTAATTAACAGGATTCGATTGATGTTTCTCGTCTAATCAACCAAACTGGCCAAGGGAAGGTTGTATTGAAACAATTGGTTAGGGTTAGTAATGTTACACTACGGGAATAGACCAAATCACATAGTGGAATTTACTTCTCACCTGGACTAAAGGGTTTGGTTAACTTAACTTGTCGTTCTGCATGCTGCACACTATCTGATAATACTGAGTTAGGGAATCATAGAGAACACAATACCCTAGTTTCTTTTCATATTGGCTTAATAATTATTATAGTTTACCACTACTTCCATAGTTATTATAAACCCCCCCCCCCTTTGGGGAGATGAGTTGGTTAATCAACCTGAATTGCAACTAAATTCTTTTAAGTCTTCCATTTACCTATGGGTTGGACTCTAACCTTAGTTAGGCTATATATCTTGACAACGACTACTTTATCCTAAAAAAGAAAGTATAGCTTGACCGACATCACCTTAGTGTAGTTAGCTAAGAGTGGTTTCTTGGGTGCTAAAGATGGTTCATAAGGTGTTAGGAGCGGGGACTCCCATGTTAGGTCCGGGTAGAGATCTCAACAAGGTTCCCTCAAATATGGTGATTTTAGCTAGGTCTAAGGCTCGAGGGGTTCTGATTCACTACCTACCTATTGTGGTTGTATTATTATAGGGTGTTCAACTTTGGAATTTTTTTCTTGTGGCTCATATGATCATCGGCACCAAAAGTACCCTAGGTAGGGTTTTCTCTATCAAACTAGAATTATTAGGCCTTGTTGCTTATGCATAGAGATGGGTAACTGATATAGAGAGTTACCCCAGCATAGAACAGTTGGATAGTCTACTCAGTCTGACTAGTGTTATGGGTTCTCAGTCTTAAAATGGTGTTCAGAGTGTTCAAATTGAGGTCAATCAGGATTTACTTTTGATTTTGTAATATAAGTATAAGGTGTGACCCTAGGTATCAAACGTGATTGTGTAAATTCTTTTCTAGCTCCTTATTTATTCTTAATATGTGGTGTGGGTGTCTTCATGCCCATCAGTGATTACTTGATTTATAAAGGAAGTTTATTTTGTGATTTTCTTTTTATGCTTATGTGTATGTCCGTTAGCTTAGTAGTAGATTCCTTTTTAGTAGTGGATCATTTGAATGTAGCTTTGTAATCTCTATAATGGTAGAATAGTACTCATAGCAATATTCAAGTCATTGCTCTATTTAGTTCTATATATATTCTCTTATAGGTTACGCTTAGTAGAAAGCTATTTTTATTACTATTGTTAGTTGGTATACGATTGTTGCCACGTGTAGTAGGTATGGATTTCTAGTTGGGTAGTAACCCTAGTAGACATAAAACTTGTCGTAGCTCCATGTTGAATTCCTTGAAGCTTTGAAATTTTGAGTTGGTGGTTTACAAGGGTTGCTCATGTAAGGTAGTGTGGGGCTTTAGGTTGATGTGATTAGTTCCTAATTAAATGCTTCCTCCCTTTTTGTGGTCATTTCTTTGACTACAGTATCATGTGCCTCATCTATCCAGGCTCTCGAGTTTGCTTCTTCTGTGTGCTTAGCGAAGTAATTCTGGCTAGTTAGAATTCAAGAGTATGATTCTTTGGTACTCCTTATTGGTGATGTGGTTAGTTCTCTATGTGGAGTTTAATAGCTTTCAAGGTCGAATAGTTGACTGGAGTTAGAACGGTTTGTTTCTAGCTTCAAAATTGTAACTTGATCTGAGGATAGAGTTTCTTACAAAATTCATCTATGGAATAAGGTCAAAGTAAGTTGTGGGGTTTTAAACTTGTGATTGCCCTATGGAATCTCCATTTGGAGTGATCTATGGTTGTGGTGTTAGCTGGTTTGAGTTGGTGTTGTAGGGACATTATTATTGATTTTTGGTTATTCTTGGTAACTGCATTGTTTGTTGGGAGGAGTTCATGTTGTGAGGGTTATTTCGGAGCTATTGTTGTGTTCACTTGTCACCTACTGCTTTAGTAAGTCATAGACTTGAGTGGTTAGGACTTGGAGTAACCTAGTCTATAGTAAGGTGGGTATCTTTGGGATCGAAGTAGTTGGTCAAAAAGCCTTATGTCATCCTGAGTAGGTGATTTTTGCAGTGCAAGCATGAATTTGGGTTGTTGCTCTAGCCAGGTTTCTTGTTCCAATTCTTGTTATAGCTCCTAGATCTTTTGATATTATGTATGATTCTCTCGAGGATAATTTTGTAGAGTTTGTCAGAAGAGATTCGGATTGCACTGGAATTGTTTAGAATAGGTAAGATCACAAATGCTTCTACTAAACAGAGATGATGGATTTTAAAGCTAAGGTTGGTAATTCAGGTGGTAAAGCTATTTGGGTTCTATCTAAGGACCTGCATTCCTCAATCTGATGGTTTCAAAGTTGCATCAGCACAAGTCACCCAAAGGGCCTAAGACCCTCATGCTTCTACTCCAACATCTTGGGTGAGGGACTTTATGAGGATGAATCTGCCAAATTCTATGGGTCAAAGGTAGATGAGGACCCTCAAAGTTCATTGATAAGGCTTACAAGATATTGGCTATCATAGGAGTTAGGTCGAAGGAAAACACAGAGTTGGCGGCTTACCAACTCAAGAGTGTTGCACAAATATAGTTTAATCAATGGAAGGAAGAGAAGGGGATTAATAATGTGGTTCTATGGGAGGAGTTCAAGGTAACTTTTCTTAATCGGTTCTTCCCACTTGAGTTTACGAAGGCTAAGATGGTAGAATTCATGAATTTGAAACAAGGTTCAATGAGTGTGAGGGAGTATTCTCTTAAGTTCAACCAACTTTCAAAATATCCTCCCCAATTGGTGGCCGATCTAAGGTCTAGGATGAGTAAATTCATGATGAGTATCCGACTTAGTGAATGAGGAATGTCGGTTCACTATGTTAATTAATGACATGAATTTGTCCTACTTACCTATACCAAACAAATGGAGGAGGAAAAGTTGAGGAAGAGGAGAGGTAAGGAGGCCAAGAGGCCCCATGGTGAAGGAAAGTTCCAAAGTCCGAAAGGTCATGGTAGTGTGGTACCTTATGCTAGGTTCCCAAAATGTGCTAAATGCCATGATGGCCCATGCTTGAAGAAAACCAATGCTTGTTATAGTTGTGGAGACGAGGGTCACAAAATAATAGATTGCCCTTATAAGCGCAACAAGGGTAGAGGTGGTGATGTTGATCAAGGGGATACTCCAAGATATAATTGGTTTTATGCCCTTCAAAGAAGGCATGGAGGGGAAGAGGTGTCCGATGATGCTACCAATATGTTAAAGGATTTTCTTGATGTTGTTGTGCATGTTTTGATGGTTTCGGGGGTTTCTATTCCTCTCATTGTTCCTTTTGTTGCTAGTAAGATTCATGTGTGTCCCGAATGGTTATGAGAGTCTATTGTTGTTGGAAAGGTCTAGGGGTTGCGCATGTTCTTATTGCATAGGGTCTTGTCTTGTGATTTTGGTTGAACTTAGCTTGATGGGATGGAGGTCTTGGTGTGGTTTGGCTACTTGCATATCATGCTCCCAATGAGTATAGAACCCATAAGGTTGTAATATGATAGTTAAGAATGGTCGATTTAATTGGTCAACTACAATGGGCTAGTCACTTCTCTAAGCTTGATATTTGGTGGGGGGGGGGGGAGGGGTTGTCCCTAAGTGAGGATGAGGATAGGTGACATCCCTAAGTGTCTTTTTGGATTAGGAGTGAGAATTTTAAGTATGGTTGGAGTTGTTTGGTTGACTTATGCCTCGGCTATGTCTATGGGTTTCATGAATAGGGTCTTAAAACCCTATCTTGACATGTTTGTGGTGGCCTCTAGTGGTGGAGCATTGATTTATTTAGAGCTTGTGAATCATTTAGGGGTAGTGTTGCAAGTCTTGAACGATGAAGGGTTGTTTGCTAAATATGATAGGGTGAATGGGAGATAACAAGAAGGTGGTTAGAACTCTTTAAAGATTATGATATGAGTGTGCATTATTTTTCCCGGTAAGGCTAATGTTGTGGTCGATACTCTAGGTAGCCTTGCAACCTATAAGGCTAAGATTATGATATATATATATATATATAAAATTAGATGTTGATCTTCCTTTCAAAATTATATGCAGTTTGCATTCTCATCATATTTCTTCCATCAAAATGTAGAGAAACTAATGGAAGTCATTGAAAATGGCCAATTGATAAATGTGATAGATATTAATTGTAGGAACAAATTTAAGTCTTGCTAGAATATTTGTATAATTTGAAACTGAAATGACCCCAAAAAGTGCCCGAAAACGTGTCACGGAATGCTCAGAATTTTAAATTTCCTATATCTCAAAATTTATTTGTTATTTCAAAAATCCGACTTCATATTCTTACTCAGGGGGTCAAAGTTAGGTGATAAAGGGTCTAACCCCGATTTAAGAGCAAAAGATTAGCAATTATGAAATTCCAAGAATGCAATTTCCAGTAGCAAATCTGTGTCACTTCCGATGCGTCTCAGTGTAAAAAGTAGCCTATTTTTTTCTTTAGTTTGGTCCAAGACTTCTAAGTCTTGGGCCTAAGTGTTCCCAAACGTGTTTTTACCTATACTTAGCCAAAATTCACCCTCATATCATCCTAAACATTTCTCAATACTCACTCAAACACTTATCATATTTTCAATCCCCAAACTCAAGCCTCAAACCCTCGTACTAAGCTAAGGTTTTCCTTCAAGGTTCTTCTTCAAGCTTCAAGTCTCAATCTCCAATCTTCACCAAGTTCATCTCTAGGATAGGGTATATGGGTTTCTTTTGTGGGTTCCTTTCATCTATGATACTCAAGCCTCCTTTTAATTAAAATGCATGATTTAAAGTTGATTCACAAATGGGTCTTGATTATTATGAAATTCACTACACACTATGTTAAAGCTATGTAAATTTGTGACTGTTTTGCCATGTTTTGAGGTATGAATCTTTGATCTATTGTAAGATTTGAGAAGGGGTTTTGATGTATATTGCTTGAGGGTGTTGCAAGGTGTTGATTGATGGTTTTACAATAGATTTTCTTGCATGATTTCATCTCTATATTTCATGATTTTATATTAGCATTACACACCTTCTAAGTGTTTGATAAAATGTCCGAATGTGATTTCTTGAGGAGCTGAAGGTCCGAAGCATGAGATATGATATGATTGATTATATAATGATGCAATGTGCTTATGTATATGATAAATTCTATATAAAGTGTTGCATTAGACCATGCCTAATCCGGGGGACTAAGAACTCGGATAACCTAGATGGGGGTTTGTACTCATCAACCTAGGGAAGGGTTTGTACTTCTCCACCTAGTGATGGGGCAGCATCATCACTAACTTAGATGGGGGTTTGTACTCATCATCCTAGAGAAGAGTTTGTACTTCTCCACCTTGGTGATGGAGCGACATTATCACCAACCTAGTGAGGGGTTAGTACTTCACCACCTAAGTGATGGGGCGGCATCATCATTAACCTACCAAAGGGTTGTACTTTGGATATCTAGCTTGGTCTCTTCTACACATATGATATCCTATATGAGCATGAGGCACTTAAGCATGTTTTACCTTAGCATTGATCATATATGTCATATTGTTATATGATATCTATTGCCTATTGCTATGCATTTTGATTATGATGCGTAAGTTGCATCCTACATACTTAGTACATTCAAACGTACTAATGCATACTATATGCCTACATGATGTTACCATGTAGGAACCTTTGCCCAAGTTGATCATCCTCCTCCTCCACGTGGCTAGTTCGACACTACTCAAACTAGTTGGTGAGTCCTCCATTTCGGGGACCTTAGTTTATGTTGCTCCTATTATGTATTGAGACATTCTTCTTTATTATCTATTTTGACTATGAGGGTGAGTCTGGTTACTTTGCCTTGGCCCCCGCTCTTATCTATGTATTAGAGGTGTTTGTTGACATGTTATGTATCTATGATATGCGCTTGATTCTTATATCTTGATCATGATGATATGGAAGTGTTTTCCCTTAGCCCCTGTTTCCCCACTTTTATCTCTTGATGCTTGATTTATTGCTTCAGCAACCAAAAATGTGTAATGATGTTCTAAGAGGCTTGTTTGGGTTCCTTTCAGGTTCCCCTTGCGCCATGTCACGCCTAGGCCTTAGGTTTGGGTCGTGACAGAAACTTTCCTAGCAATGCAATAGCTTTTGTTTGAAGGATGAAGGAAATGTATAAAAGTGATTTTAGTTTCTCTGTGCAGTTCCAATTTGAAGGGTTAAAGAATAATAATTTGACTCTATGAATTATTTGTTCTTTTATTTTTCGCTATTGGGTGTGTTTGATATGGAGAAAAATATTTTTGATGAAAAATATTTTTCTGGAAAATATTTCTTGGAAAATGAGTTGATCATTTCTAACTCATTTACTTATGTTTGGTTAGTGGGTGAAAAATATTTTCTATTATTTGGTTAATAAATAAAAATATTTATTTAGAAAAAAACTTATATTTTTAGTTTGAAAGTAGAAAACATCTTTCAACAAAATAATTTCTGACATGAAAATATTTTCATAAGTTGAAAATTTTTATAAAAATAAATATTTTATTTATTTTTAATGGTAGGCGGAGTGTTTTGGGGGGAGGGAGGGCTCGGGAAGTGCTAGGTGTAGTAAAAAATAGAAATTTTTAAGATTTACATTTTTTTTCAAAATATGATTTTTTTTTTGGGGGGGGGGGGGGTAAATGGGGGTTTGGC